>VALG01010161.1:1389-13756 GCA_009835305.1 Ipomoea purpurea
TTTTGAAAGGAAATTTTAATTTTTTTTTGAATTTATTAAT
Organism: Ipomoea purpurea; assembly: GCA_009835305.1. Lineage (NCBI taxonomy): Eukaryota > Viridiplantae > Streptophyta > Magnoliopsida > Solanales > Convolvulaceae > Ipomoea > Ipomoea purpurea. Next base: position 1,430 of record VALG01010161.1, read on the forward strand.
GAAAAAAAAGGCATTTTTGGGAAATTTAGGGGGGGAGTTTGGGTGGTTAATTTTTGATCCAATTTTGAGGGAGGAAATTAAAGGAAAAAAAAACCATATTTTTGTTGAAAAAGGTTTTTTTGAAAAAATGGTATTAAAAATTTTTTTTTTTGCTATGTTTTTTTTTTTGGCAAAAACCAAAAGCATTTTTTTGATATTAAATAAAATTTTTCTTGGAAAAAGTTTACTTTCAATCCTTATTTGTTATGCATGGGTTTTTTTTATTTTAAAAGCAATTTTTGTTTTTATTAAAAAAAAAAAGGAAATAAAAGGCATTTTTTGGGGACAAAATTTTCGCAAATTTGGTTTTTTTTGTTTCATATTTTCCAAAAAAAAAATGGGCATTAAAAAAAAAGGGGCCCAAAAAAAAAAAAACAGGGTGAAGGGCCCCCAAAAAAAGGGGAAATTTACCCTTTTCAAAAAAAAAAAAAAAACCCATTTAAAGGGGGGGGGCCCCCATGTTGGTTAAATAAATTTCATTTCTTTTGAATTTGGGCATTTTTGAAAGGGAAGGTAGTAGGGGGGAAGGTTGGGTTTGGCATTTTTGGGCAAAATTTTTGAGGGAAATTTTTTAAATTTTTGGGAGAAAAGGGGGAAAAAATTTTTAATATTTTTATTGGGTATTAAATCTTATTTTTATTCGGGTTTTTTTTTTTTTTGAAAAAAAGGGTTTTTTTTTGGGAAGGATTTTTACCGGGTTTTTGGCTTTTTTTATTGGTCTTTTCTTCGGAGTAATATTTTAAAAATTGGGGGGACAATTTTTTTGCGGGGTCCCCTAGGGTATATTTGTAAATGCCGGCGGGGTAATTTTTCCCAACGTCTACGAAGGGGTTTGGGGGGGAAAAAAAAAAACTTTTTGGGGGACGGGCTTTAGGGGGCTTTTGGGGGGGGAAAAATTCCCCCTGGTTTCTTAAAGGGGGGAATGTGGCACCAAAACTTTAAAATTTAAAGGTTCCGGATTTTTTACCTTTGGGGGGGATCCAACAGGAGAATAAAAAAAACACCACCGGAGGGAATTTGGTTCCCGGGTAAAGAACGGGGGGGGCAAAGGGGGAAAGGGAATTTAAATTGGGGGGTTTTTAGATTTTTTAATTTTTGGCCCGGGTTCCCGGGGGATTTTTGGGGGTTTAAAATTCAACGCAAAAATTTTGTGGGGGGGGGGGGAAAAAAAAAACCCTAAAAAAAAAAAAAGGGCCAATTCTTAACGGAGTAAAAAAAAAGAAAAAAAAAAAAAGAATTAATAAGGTCCCAAAAAAAAAAAAAAAAAAAAAAGAGTGGTGGGGGGGGAACTTTGGGTAAGGAAGGAAAAAAAAGGAAAAAGCGGGGAAAAATTTCCCAAAAAAGGGAAAAAGGGGGGGATCAAGAAGGAAAAGGAAAAAAAGGTGGGGGGAAGGGTTCAAGAGGAAAAAGGGGAAAAAAAGTTGAAGTCAAAAGGAGGGGGGAGGGAACTCAAGGGAGAAAAAAAAGAAAAAAAGCGGGAAGGTCAAGAGGAGGGGACTCAAAAAAAAGGTTAAAGGAAAAAAAAAAAAGAGGTGGGGGGACCCCCTCCCATCCAAGGGGAAAAAAAGTTTACCCCCTCCTATTTTTTTATAAATTTGAAAAAGTGAAAAAAATGGTGTTTTTACAAAAATATTTGGTTTTAAATAAGGGGTGTTTTGCACCCCCCGAAAGGGAATTGCCAATTTTTAAAAGGGGGGGGAGTTTTAATTTGATGTATTTTAAAAAAAAAAAAAGTTTTATTGCCACCGAGGGAATTTACATTTCAAATTTGGGGGGGAGTTTTTATTTGGTTTTAAATTAGTATTGGCCAACCCAAAAGGATTTGGGGGGGGCAAATAATTTGGTTTTTTAAATAAAAAAAGTTAATTTTTTTGCCCAACCGAAAGGGATTTTGGGCATAAAAGAGGTTATTTTGAGTTAAATTTTATTGTTTTTGGCCAAAAAAAAGATTTACATATGGGGAGTTATTATACTTGGGGTTTTATTTTTTTAGTTAAATTAGCCCCCACCGGGAAGGATTTACATATGAAAAAGTTAATTTTTGAGTTTTATAAAAAAGTGTTTTTGCCAACGGGGGAAGATTTTTGGCCATATGGAAGTATTTTTGATTTATTAGTTTTTTATTTTTTTTGCCCAACAAAGAATTTGGGGGGGGGCCATAATTTTGGGAGTTATGATTAAATGAATAATTTTGCACCGGAAAGAATTTTGGCATTTTATTTTTGGGGATTTTTACAAACTTTACCCCACAAAAAAAAGGGGTTTTGCCACCAAATGAGGGGTTATGATTATTTTATAGGGCATTTTTAAAACAACAAAGGGAAATTTTTCTTGCACATAATTTTTTGGAACAGGATAAAGTAAAAAAATCCGCATTTTGAAGGGAAAAAAAGGGGTTAACAAAATATAAATTTTTTAGGAGGGGGACTATGTTTAATTGATTTTTAATTAATCGTTTTTTTTGTTTTGTTATTAAAAAGAGTTCCATTAGCAAAAAGGACAAATGAAAAAATTTTTTTGGGGCTTGTTTAAAAAAAAGGTTTAATTTTTTTTTGAGAAAAGTTTATAAATTGGCTTGGGGATTTTTCGGAATTTATTTAAAAGTTGGAACAAAAGTCCATTTATATATATTAAATAATTTTATAATTATAATAATTATATATATTTATATTTAATATAATATTATAATTGGGAAAGCATTTTGGGCCCAGGCCCTGATATCTAAAATTTTAAGGGGGGTTGCTTATTGCCAAAAAATCAAAATCTAAAGAAAAGTATTTGGTATGTTTAGAAAAATTCTAAAAAAAAGGGGATGTTTTGAGGGGATGGGAGGTTCTTATTTGGTTTTTTATAAAAAAAGAAAAATTTTTCAAATTGGTTTTTCCCAAAAGTTTATATGGGGCCATAAAGGGGGAATTTTTTGGGGGCTTTACAGGGGGGTTTTTTTGAAAGTTTGTTTCGGGTTTTAATAAAACTTATTCCTTTTTTTGTTTTTGCTTTTTTAAAACGGAAAGGTTGTTTTTTTCCCTTTATTTGTTTTCCTATTTTGTGTTTTTGCTTTTGGCAAAAAAAAACCCCTTTTCAGGGTTTTGGGCCCAGGGGTGGGCCATGGGAAAAAAGGGGGAAAATGGGGAAAATCGAGTTTTAAAGGATTTTAGGGGGTCTCGTATTTTAAGGTTTTGGAAAAAGGAATTCTTCTAAAAAAAACTTTTCCTAGGTTTATTGTTTGGGGGGGGGGACAAAAAATTTTATGGGTTTTACCGGGGGATTTTTTTTGTTTAAAGGACTCTTTGGGGTTTTGGTAAATTTAATTTGGTTTTGGGGAATGAATTTTTTGATGGTTTTTAGGGGGACTGTTTTTTTTTTTTGGGGATGGGAAAAACTTTTTTTCCCCCCTTTATTTTTTTTCAGGTTCATTTTTTATATTATTTGGGGAAAAGTTTAGATTATTTAATTTTTATTTTTTCTAGTCTTTTTTTTACCCCCCTTTAGGGGCCCCTTTTGGTGGCCAAATTCAACCAACAAAAAGAGTTTTTTTTTGGTAGTTTTTTGTTGGGGGCGGGTTTTGAACATTTTTTTCCCCCCACTAAGTTTTACCCCTTTTTTTTTAAGTTATTAAATTTTTCCCCCCCACTTTTTTTTTTGGCTTAGTGTTGTTTAGGGGTTAAAAAATTTGGATTGGTTTAAATAAAAGCGTTGGGGATTAAAAAAAAAAAAGGAGAATTAGGGAAAAAAGTTGGGGGGGGTTCGGTTTTTTTTTTTTTACCACCCAACCGGGAAAAAATCCAGGCTGTTTGCATTTTGGGGGGGGCTTTCATCCGACCAAAACCCCAACGGGGCTCTTGGTTTTAAAAGGGGAAAAAATTTTTTGGATTTGGGCAACCGGGGGGGAAAAAATTTCGATGGGGGGGGGGGGGAAAAAAAAAAAGGGGGGGGCCATTTTTGCTGGGCCGTTTCAATGGGGTGGGGGGGAAAAAAAAGGGTTTGAAAAAAAATTAGGGATTTCCCCGGGGGCCCCACGGGGGGGTAGGGGTTCTGAGGGGTAGGTGGGTTTGGGTGTAAAGGGATTTGCAAAGGGGGGAAAGAATTTTTTAGTTAAGCCCAACAGAAGGGTGGGGGGGGGGGAAAAAAAAAAATTTTAAAACTTTTTTCTTCAATTTTTTTTTCAAAAAAATTTTTTTGGGAAACAAAAATTTTTTCCTTTGGGGCCATTATGTGTAAATCTTATTTTAGTTCTTATTAAAGGGGGGGGTTTTTCCAATTTTTGGCAAACCCAAAAAATTTTTTTTTTTAACCCCCCCCTTAAAAAAGGGGGGGATTTTTTTGAAAAGGGGGGGGGGGGGGAGGGGGATAAAAAAAAAAAATAAACCCTTTTTACAGGAGAAAGAACCCCCACAAATTTTCTGGGGGGGGAGAAGGGAAAAACATTTTGGTATTTTTGGGGGGGGGGGTTGGGACCCCCCCCAATTTTGTGGGTACCGATTGGTATTGGTTTCCTTTTTAAAAAGGTTGATTGGGGAAAACAAAGGGGAATTTAAAAAAAAAAAACCCAAAAAAGACAAAAAAAAAAAAAACCCAAAAAAGGAAACAACCCGACAGGGAAAAAAAAAAAGTGGAATTATTTGAAATGGGAGGGGGAAAGACTTAGTGCAAAAACACACCCATTTTTTTTGGATGGAGGGGACCTTCTTTTAAAAGGGGGGAAAGGTTGTTTTTTTAAGGGGACCATTTTTTTTTTTGGGGAAAGGCAATTTTATTAAACCCCAAAAAAACCCAAAAAATTTTAAGCAAAAAAAGGGTCTTCCCAAAAAAAAGAAAAAAAAAAAAAAAAAAGAAAAAGGGGCGGAAAAAAAAATTATTCAAAAAAAAAAAAAATTGGGATACGGGCAAATTAGGGGAGGCATTTTTTTTTTTGGGGAAAAGGCCCCATTTTTTAAGAAGTTTTGGGAAAAGGCCCAGTTTTTTCAAAACCCAAATTGGCATGTTTTGGTTTTTAACCGGGGTTTTTTCAAAAAACAAAAAAAAAAAAAAAACCCCATTTTGGCTTTTTTTCAATTTTTTGGGTGTATATTTTTTTTTTTTTTTTTTTGGCACCCAATAACTGTTTCTATTGGGGATTAAATTTTTTTTGCCTAGTTTGGGGCCCACCCAAAAAAAAAAAAAAAAAAAACCGAAAAGGGGGGGAAAAAATTTTGTTGGGAATTTTTTTTCTTAAATAAATTTTTTCAGCTTCCCCCCTTAAAGAAATTTTCCAATTATTTTTTGGGCGATGGGGGTAAACCACTTAATTTTTTACCGATTAAAAAAAAAAATGGGGGGGAATTGCTCAAACCTAAAAAAAAAAAAGGCACGGGAAAAAATTGGATTAAAAATATTGACATTTTTTTAAAAAAAGAATTCATATTTTTCTGCCCCTTCAACAGGGGGGGAAAAAAAAGTCTTTTTTAAACCAAGGTTGTAACGGGAAAAAGGAATAACAAAATTTCATCAAACAAAAGGGATTTTGGGGACAAAAAAAAAATAAAAACGGGGGGGAAAAAACAAAAACCCAATTTTTTAAGAAAAAAAAAGATTTTTAAAAAAAACCAAAAAAAAGGGGAACAGCTTTTGGCTATCCCCCCCCCCCCAAAATTTTTTTAAAATTCAGGTTTTTTGGGTATTTTTTTTAAAAAAATTTTCCCCAAAAAAATCCCAAAAGGGGGGAATTTGGGGTCCGATAGTTAACTAGGGGGAAACTCAACACCGTTTTTGGGACACAAAAAAAAGGGGGGGGAAATAAAAAAAACCATTTGGGCACAATTTTTACCTTATAAAATTTGACACCGCTTTAAATAAAACCATTAAAAAAAAAAAAAGGGGGGGAATTTGCAAAAAATTGAAATTTTTTTTTTAAACTTTACGGGGGGGGACTAAAAAAAGGGGGGGGGGAACCCCCACTTTAAAAAAAAAAAAACCGAAACCAAAAAAAAAAGGACGGGGGGGGGGGAAAAAAAAAGGAAATTTTGGGGGGGGGGGGGGACCTCCCAAGGGGACAATGCTTGGAATTGGGAGGGGATGGGCCCCAAAAAAAAAAATCGGGGGAAAATTTCAATTTTTTGCCCCAAAAAAAAAAAAAAACCCCCCAAAGCCCGGGGTAAAAAAGGAACGGACAGTTTGGGGGAAGGAGGAAGAAAAAAAAAACCGGCAAGAAAGGGGGGGAAAGGGCCGGGGGAAATTTTGGAAAAACCCAGGGGGGGGGGGCAATAAAAAAGGGGGTGTTATTTTTTTTAGGGGCCAAGCCGAAAAAAAAAAAAAAAAAAACCCTTAATTTGGGGGGCCCGTTTTATTGGGGAAAAAGGGGATTTTTTTTCCTTTTGGTGGGGTTTTGAAATTTAAAATTCTTTTTTTACAAAAAAAAAAGGGAAGAAAAAAAAAAAAAAAGGAAAAAGGGATTTGAAAAACTCCAAAAAAAGGAAAAAAACAAACCCCCAAATTTTTGTTTTTTATTTTAACTGTAGGCCAAAAAAAATTTTTGTTTTTTGGGGGGACCCAGATTTTAAAAAAATAAAAAAGAAAAGGGTTAAAAAGGGGAACAAAAGAACCAAAAAAAAAACATTTGCAAAATTTTATTATTCAGACCCCCCATCGGGTTTTAAAAAAGAAACCTTATAAGGGGTATTTAAAAAAAAAAGTTTTTTAAAAGGCATGGGGACCAAAAAAAAAAAACAATGGACTAAAATAAAAAGACAAGGGGGGGGAAAAAAAAAAAAAAAACCCCCATTTTTTTTTTTAACCAAATTCCACCTTTTTAACCCCAACAAAAATTTTTTTTTTTAAAAAAAGGTTGTTTCATTACCAAAATGTTTTTTAAACTTTTCTTTCGGGAGGTTTAAAGAAAAGGGACAAAAAAAACCTTGGGTTTTTTTGGGAGGTTTTTTGGCAAATTGATTTTTGGGTTGGGTTCTTAGTTGGGTTTCCAAAAAAAAAAAAAAAAAAAACCCAAAAAAAAAAGTATTTGAGGGGAAATTTGGGGACAAAGGGGGTTTTTTTTAAAGGTTTTTTTTCCCCCCCAAAAAAAAACCCACCATTCTTGTGGGGAAAAAAAAAAACCCAAAAAACCAAAAATTAAAGTTTCTGTTTTGGGAAGAAGAAAGGAGAAAGTGGGGGAAAAAAAAAAAAAAATGGGGTTCTTGGAAGAAATTTCTGGGGAGGAAAAAAGGGGGAAAACCTTGGGGGGAAAAGGCCTTGGGGAAAATTTTTAAAACGGTAAAAAAAAAAACAAAATTTGGGGTGGCCTTCCCGCCTCACCCCCGTTTTTTTGGTTTTTGACTGGAAGAAAAAACTTTTAACCAAAAAAAAAAATTTTTTGGGGACCCAAACCGGGGATTCCAAATTTTTTCATTAAAGTTACCCAAAAAAAAAAAAAAACAATTTGGCCCTTTTTTTTTTTTTCCCCCATTGTTGGGGACCCAAAAAAAACCTTTAAAACAAAATTTTTGGATTTTTTTTTTTTTAAACGGGGAATCCAATTTTTTTTCAATTTATTTTTTTTTGGGAAAAAAAAAAAAAAAAAACAAAAAAAATTGGGGGCCCCCCGGGTTCTTTTGGGGGGGTATCCGAAATCATTTTTAAACCCAAAAATTTTTTTTTTTTTGGGGGGGGGGGGGGGGGGGGGACAAACTGTGATTTTTTCATCCCCATAGGTCCCCCCACGTCTTTTACCCCCCACTGGGTTTTCCCCAAATTCTTAATAGGGGGGAAAAAAAATTTTTTTATTTTTTTATTTTAAACCAAAACTGGGGGAGGTAAAAAAAACCACCCCCCCCCACGAGTTTTGCTTTTACTTTGGGGTGTTTTTTCTTTTTTGGTTGAAACCCAATGGGGGGGGGGTTCAATTTGGGGGTTTTTAGGGCTTTGTAGGGGGATTTTTTTTGGGGCCCCAATTCAAAAAAAAAGGGGTAAATTTTTTGCCACAAAAAAAAAAATTTGGACTTCCGGAATCCCCCCGCCCGTTGGGATTATAAAAAAAAATTTTCCAAATTTTTGGCAACTTTCCTTTTGGGAATTTTTTTTGGTTTTAAAAAGGTCAAAAAAAAAAAAACCCCCTCCCCCCAACCCAGGGGCAAATTTTTTGGGGGGGGCTAAAAAAAAGGGGGGACGGGTTTTTCGTAATTGGGATACCCTAAAAATTCCAAGGGGGGCCGTTGAATTGGTTCGGGTATTGGAATTTTTTTAAAAAAAAAAACTAATCCAAACCCATTGGGAATTTTCGGTGTATTTTTTTTTGATTAAAAAACTTTTACTTTCAAAAAAGGGCCTTTGATTTTTTCATTAAAAAAAAAAAAAAAAAAGGACCTTTTGGGGAAAAAAAAAAAAAAAAATTTTTTTTTTTCCCTAGGGGGGGGGCTTTAAAAACTTTGGGATATTGAGAAAAAACTTGGGGAAATTTGAATTTGTATTTTTTGGGATTGGTTTGGATGGGGGGGAACACCAATTAAGGTATTAAAGGGGACTTTAAGGGGGGTATAATAAAATACAAGGGGAAAAGGGGAAAAAATTAAATTTAAGGAAGGAATAAGGGGGGAAATTAGGGGGGGGGGGAGTCATTTAAAAATTGGGGTGGGACTTTCCCCAAATAATAGGGGAGGAGGTTTTTCCCTTAAAATTTAACTAGGTTTTTTCTTAATTAACTTTGGGGCGGGGGGGAAAAAAAGCCCAAAAAAGAAAAAAATTTTATTAATTTTTAGAAAGGCTAAAAAAAAAATAAAATTTTAATTTTGGAAATTTTCCAAAAAAAAATTATTTTTGGGATTTATCATTTGAAGGGGGAAAAAAAATTATGGTATTTTTTATTAAAAAAATTTGCCAATTTAAAAAATTTTGGTTTGTTTTACTGTTGGTTAAATTAAAAAATATTTTTATATTGTTTTTTGGGGGATTTTAATTTTTTACTAAGGGGCTTTAGGGCAGGGTAATTTCTTTATTAAATTTTTTATAATTAATTTAAAAGGGGTACTTTTTTTAAAAAGTTTAATTTTTTTTTTTAACTTTTTTAATATATTAATTATTATATAATTAAATAAATATATTATAATATAAATATAAAATATATAACTTATAATAATTATAATTATTATATAGTATATTTAAATATTATATTAATATATTTTTAATAATTATATTTATTAATTTAATATTATATAAAATTAATTATAAATTAATAAAAATCTAGTTGGGGAAAAGCGGGGGGAACCCACCCCCCAAAATAAAAAAAAAAAACCCAAAAAAAAAAAAGAAAAAAAAAGGAAAAGGGGGGGGAACAGGGGCTTTTAATTGCCCCGCCAACCCAAAAAAAAGAAAAGATTGGCCAAAATCAAAGGGGTTTTCATCTAATGGGGAAGGGGGGACGGGTTTTTTTAGGGGGGATTCCCCTTTTTCAAAAATCCCGGGAGGGGATTGTAATTTTTTTTTTAAGGGGGGAACATTTTTTTTTTAAACAGGTCTTTTAGGGGGGGGGAACAAGGGGGTTTCTTTCGGGGGGCTTTTTAAACCCGTTTTTTTTTGCTTTAACTGCGTCGGGGGGGGCCCAAAAAAGGGGCCGGAATTTTTTTTCTTTTTTTTTGGGGCCTTTTTCCCCCACGGGGAAACCCACCCAAAAAAAAAAGAGGAAAACCACCCCCCAACTTCCAAAAAGTTACGGGCCAAAAAAAAACGGTGTGGCGGGGGGGGCAAATTTTCTTTCCTTTTCCGCACCCCAAAAAAAAAAAAGGGCAAAAAAAAAAGACCGTTAAAGGTTTGTGGGAAAAAGGGTAAAAGGCTGTTTTTTGTTACTTCTCGGGTTTTTTTTTTTTTTTTGGCCTTATAAGGTAAAAAAAAAAAAAAAAAAAAAAAAAAAAGGGCTTCCTTTCCCGCAAGGGGAAGGGGGGGTTTCCCTTTGGGGGGGGGGGGAAATTCAAGGGGTTTTTTCTTAAATAAAAAAAATTTTTTTGTTAAAAAAAGGGGGGGGCCCCCCATATTTGGGGGGTTTTTTAAAAAAAAAAAGGGCTTAGTAAAGAAATTTTTTTGCCTTTTTTTTTGAATTTTTTTAAAAAGGAAAAAGGGCCCCCAACGGGGTTTTTTTTGGCTTTCGGGGGGGGGGAAAAATAAAAAAAAAGAAAGGAGCAAAAAAAAAGGGGGGACACAATAATTTTATAAGTTTTTTTTTTTGGGGGGGGGGAAAAAAAGCCTTGCCAAAAAACCATTGGGGAAGCCATTTTTGGTTTGTTTCTTTTGGGGATTTTAAAACCCCAAATTTCTGCCCAGGGTTAAGACCAAAGAGGGCTTTTTTTTTTTTAAGGGGGCGGTATTTTTTGAAAGGGGTCAAACACCGGGGGAAAAAAATTTGGGGGGGGGGGGCCCCAACCAGACTTTTTTTTTCCAAATCTTTAATAAAAAAAACATCCCTTTAGGGTTGGGGTTTTGCAAAAAAAAAAAAAAAAAAAAAGGGGGGGGCCCCAGGGCATTTAAAAAACCTCTTTTTTTCCCACCGGGAAGTTCTTTCCAAAGGGGAAAGGGGGTCCCACAAAAACCCAAATCACTAGTGGGTTCTTTTTGAAATCCTTCGCGGGGGGAAAGGGGCCCCTTTAGCTTTTTTTTTTTGGGCCAAGTTTCCGGGGGGAATTTTGGGGGATTTTTCATTATTCCACGCTTTAACTTTTTTAATTTTGTTGGGGAGTTGGGTTTTCCCTTCCAAAAAAGGGGGAATTTTGGTTTGAAAATTAAAAAATTTTTCTTTGTTTTTCATTCCTTCCAATTTCTCCTTAAAAAAATTTCCCCAACCAAAAAAAAAGGTGTTTGGGTAAGGGGCAAAAAAAAGAAAAGGGAAAAAAAAAAAACCCAACCCTTTTCCATTGGCCACGGGTTTTTGGGGGGAAAATTTTTTGTGGCCAAATAAACCCTTTAAAATTGGCCGAGGAAAAAAAGGGGGAATTTTTTGGGAGGGGGATTTTTGGCTGGGCTGCAAAAGGGGGGGGAACCCTTTCAAAAGCTTGGGGCTTTTGCTGGGGGGGGGACAAAAAACTACGTTTTTTTAGGCCAACAATGCTGAAAAGGTAATCCTCCCCCACGGGTTCTGGGACGGTTTAACATTTTTATTTTTGGGGAAAGGGCCAAATTTTTTGTCCGCCCAAGGGGGTTTGGGGGTTTTTGAGGCCCCAACCCGGGTTTTTTTTGACCCTTTTTCCTTTGGTGGCTTTTTTTAACCTTTGGGTTTTTTGGTGGAGGGGGGGGGGGAAATTTTTTAATATTTTTGGGAAGCACAAAAATAAAAACCAAAAGAATTTTTTGAAAAAAGTTTGTTAAAAAAAAAAGAATAAATCTTTTGTAAAAGGGGGGAACCTTTAAAAAAAAAATTTTCCCCCCCAAAAATAATTTTTGGTTATTTTTATAACCAATTTTACGGGATTCTCTTGGGGGGGACCTTTCTTTTTGTTTTTTTGGGAAAAACCTTTTTAAAAAAAGGCCCCCCCCACCAAAAATTTTCCCCCCATTTTAATTTGGGCTTTTTTGGGGAAGGCTTTACTAAGGGTTAAGGATCACCCTTTGGGGGAAACCAAAAAAGGGGTTTTCTTTTTTTGCAATTACCCAGCCCCAATTGTGTTCTGTTTTGTCTTCGGGGGGGAAAATCAATTCGTTTTCCCATTTTAAAATTAAACTTATTTTTTAGCCGACAATTTTTTCTCCCCCCAAAATCAACTCTTTTTTACCGGGACCAAAATAAAGGGTGGGGGGAAGGTCGGGGTTTTTTCAAGGGGTTTGGAAAAATTCATCCATCCCCCCCCCACCCCACCAAAAACCTTAAAGGGATTTTCCCCCAATTATATGCCTTTTAAAAAAGAAAGGAACTGGTCTGTTTACCAAATTTTCTGGGGGAAGGGGGGGGGGGAAAAAAACAAGCGTTCTTTGGGAAAAAAACACAAAAATAAAAAAGTGCCCACCCAATAATTTTTTAAGGGGGGGGTTTAAATCCCATTTTGGGGGGAAACCATTTTATTCGAAAGCCAGGGGAACAACAGGGGGGGGGTTTTTTTGGTTTTTTGGCCAAGTTTCTTTTTTTTTTTAACAGACTTTTTTCTTAAATCCCCAATTTTGGGGATTTCTTAAAGTTTTATTTTTTTTTTTCCGGCCCCGGGAAGGTTTTTCAGGGGGATTTGCCCCCCTTTTTCCCAAAGGGGTGGTTGGGGGGGGGAACATTTGGGTTTTTTTTCCCTTTTTTTTTTGGGTTTTTGCCATGGTTTTTTTTGGAAAACCAAAAAATTTCCGATTTCAAAG
>VALG01010165.1:2357-47283 GCA_009835305.1 Ipomoea purpurea
ACACGCGAAGTGGGGGTGTCAATGGATCGACTGGCGACGCATTAGTTTTCTATTCTCTCGTGTCGCGATTAGAGGACAGATTTTGCGATGACAGGAAAGAGGCGAAGAGAGAAAGTCTGCCTCGGGAGAGAGGATACCTTCTCAGAACCTGTCGCCTTGTTAGGTCTGAATCCAGAGTTTCAAAAGACTGGTTCTTGGCATCATTCGTGTAAGATGGTAGGCACATGTGATCGAGCTGGGTTCGTCACTTGGTGCTGTTTAGTACGAGCCCTGAGCTCACATCTCCTCCGTTTGTGGGAATTGACGGCAGAGCGGAGCATCAGGGTGCCATGGTCCTTCGTCGACCAAGCAGTAAGGTCAAGGTTATCGTCATAAAGACCAAATCCGGGAGATAATATGGGCAACCTGTTGTCACTATATCGCGTTGAACATAGCTACAGCAGTTATACTCGCAGGCATACAACAAAAACTACGGCTTCCGCTCCTTGGGATAGCCTTATTGTGGCGAGTTAGATAATGTGGCAGCGTAACATAAACAACCAAAACTTTTAAAGTGCCAAGGTCAGGAGGCTTACCATATAATCAGATATGGGTTCGACCAATTGAGGATGGCCGAGGGCAATCTATTGATGAGATATACTGCGTGCATGACACATTGTCCCCAAAGTTCAAGGGGGAGGGCTGCCTGGAACCTTAGAGCTCGAGCTACTGCAAGGATATGTTGATGTTTCTTTTTCCACCACAGCATTCTGCTGTGGGGTATTGACTCATGAACGCTGGTGGACAGTCCCGCTTCTTGCAAAAAAAAATCCTTCAAATCGAACTCTAGACCATTGTCACTTCTCACGGTCTTGATGATCTCCAAACTGAGTATGCACCATTTTAAAGAAGTTCTTGATCTCATCTCGAGTGTCTGACTTTCGTCTCATGAGTTTTAACCATGTGTGTCTAGAGTAATCATCCACTATGGTTAAAAAATACCTCTCTCCCTTACAGTTTTCAACAGGGAAAGGACCCCATATGTCCATGTGAACCACTTCAAGCAAGCCATAGAGTTGGTGGTACCTTATGGGAAAGGGGGATCTCTTGTGCTTGGCTAGGTGGCAGGTATCACACACTATTTCTTCTGTTAGGACCATGAATTAGGCAGAAGGCATGAATATCAAGTCAAGGCGTGCAGTTTATTGCATCAGGGAAATTCCTAGCCGTTGATGCATAGCTCACATTATTACATTGCACAAGAGTTATCAAAAACAACAATTGACATTGGAAACTGGTGGCTCATTCAGGAAGTATAATCATTTCTTCCTTAGCAAATCCACTGATCTTCCCATGTCCACTAGAAGACACTGGAGTAGAGGCAAACATCAACATATGAGAGGAATTTTTCAGCAATTTGTTTCACAGATATAATGTTGAATCTAAACGATGGAATATGCAAGGCATCATGCAGCCACAAGTTGTTTTTCAGCCTATGTTGCCCATATGTTAACCAGTGGCAGTGTTCCCGTTTGGCAAGTAACCATGCCCCTTCTACTGCTTGATAGTATTAAAGACTCAAGAGAACAGATTATATGATCAGCTAGCCCGAGTCCACATCATGTAGAACATAGAAACTGAGTTAATCTGAGTGAATTTAGAAAACTTGCCTTCATTCCCGCTGTTGTCAGGATTGAATTTAGGAACCAGAGTCACCGCAGCGGTGCTGGGATGCTGACTGTTCCCCAACTGGTTTGGAGAAGAGATATCAGATTTTGAATTGATTAGCTGGAATGTCTTTCGGACTGAGGTGTGAACACTGCATTAGAAATCTGTGCTTGCCTTTAGATTAATAGCCTTGCGTATCCATCCCGGAGGATAGCCATGCTTTTTGTAACATTTCTTCAATCGTATGTCCACTCATGCCACAAAATGTGCATCTAGCAGTGTTTTTAGAGCCTCCTCCCATGTTCCTGTTATTGACATAATTGACAGAGCCATTAGATTCATTAGGCTGATTCTGACCTTTTTCTGCTGCGTTGGCTTGGCATTTCTAGTACTCAATGGTATTTAAATTGGTGATGTTAAGCTGTCTTTCAAACTTCTCTGCCATCACAAATATTTGTGCATCTCAGGAAGAGGATCAAGCACAAGGACTCCGGATTTCAGGGAGTTGTAATCCTCATTCAGTCCTTGCAGAAACCTGATGATCTGGTCGATTCTCCTTGTCTTTCCTGATCTCATCTACTAGTCACACGAGCAGCGCGGAACACACTTACATATAGGACGAAGAGCATTCATCTCTTCCCAAAGAGTCCGACAGCTAGTATAATAGTCATTAACCGTCATACTTCCCTGTTTTAGGCCATAAATTTCATTTTGCAGAGATGAGATGCGATGTGCAACCCGTTGCGAAAATCGTCTTCTTAAGTCATTCCAGATTTCCTTGGCGTCTTCTATGTACATCACGCTTTGCGCTATGGAGGCTGTTGACGGACTTCAGGATCCACGCCTTGACAATGAGGTTGCACCTTCTCCAAGCGCCGTACTGGACATGATTGTATTCCGGCGCCGGGAAGCTTCCGTCGACTAGGCCCCATTTGTTCTTCACTTCGAGGGCGACGCGCATGGAGATACTCCATGAGCCGTAGTTTCCGCTGCCGGTAAGAGGTGGACTAACGAGAATCGCGTTGGCATTCTCGTTGATGTTCTAGGTACAGGGGATTGTCTACGTCTTCATTCAGTGCTCCCTCTGCGGAGCTCTTTGTGCGTTGATCGTCTGATGTGGCGCGAACTGGAGATCCAACGATCGGGATCCTGCGCGAACTCCTTGACTAGACTCGCCGGAGCCACTGACTGCGGCGGCATAACTTGCTCGCCGTGGCTCTGATACCATGTCGCGATTAGAGTTGTGCGATCGAGGAAAAGAGGAGAAGAGAGAAACGGAAGAAGAACAGTTTCATTATTCAAGTGTTAGGTGCAGCTCATTACAAATCGTTAAATCTCTAGTCAGGGCCATACCAGAAACGTTTATAACTGCCTCACAAAGTCAATTACAAGAATGCCCTCACTTTACCAATTTATCTGGGGGCGTTTCGGTCATCTCCAATACTGCCTCCCTTGCATGTAATGAATGAACCCATTTCTGGGTTATTCTGATGAACAAAGCGTGACACGAGATAGCTCTGGTCGGACTTGCCTGTTGGCGTTGGAGACAACATGGGCAGGAACTGTGCTTGTTTTGCTTTTTCAACTTGAACTTGGCTTCCAGTTAAGACTCTAAAGCGCACGAACAGAGAAAATAATTAATAAGGATCATGGCGTCGCGGTTGGGGCATTGGTCCTAGTTTGGACGTTTGGGTTCAAATCCCTCCCAGTATTTCTATAAATTTTTCTTTGCCTTCGGCCCCATCGGATTCCTTAAGTCTCAACGAACACAGAATAAGAAGTAACCAGTAGAGTGGTGCAATGGTTGGGGTGTTGGTGTAATAGCTTAATCGCTTGGGTTCAAATCCTTTTTAATTTCGAGAACCTCTTCACAATTTTTTTTTCTTTTTTAATGGTAGGAACGTAACTTTTCGTCACTGTCCCACAGATGGCGCTACAATAATTTTTTGATGGTAGGAACGTAACTTTTCGTCACTGTCCCACAGATGGCGCTACAATGATATGGGTAATTCCAAGTTATACTTGTAGAATGTATGTATGTAGAGTAATGTATGAACAAGGAGGAAGGAGATATAGCAAATGAGCCTCTTTTAATCATGTTGTTCTTATGTGTTTTGAGGGAAGGAGAGCTACAAGGTAGAGAGAGGAAGCCTTTTTAGAGAGTGGGGGAGGAACCCTAACCTTGGAGGCTTAATGCCCTATTTATAGGGTCAAGGGTTGGTGGGTTGATCTTGGCCCTGACCCGAACCGTTTGGACCCGATCTAAGTAGGAGCACAGAGCGTACGGGGAGCCTAAATTCAGGGTATATTCCCCATCAGTAACATTTGATAGAAAATGGCTTTTTCCACATAAAGGTGTCCCACATTGCTTTTGTAAGTCCCCTTTTTGAGAGGTAAAATCGGCACTAAAATATTTCTTTTTATGACAAAGAATCCCGTCACTAAAATATTTCTTTTTGTGACAAAGAATCTCGTCACTAATCAAACTACTCACTAGCATAATTTTCTATCATTATATTCTTGTAATTATGAAAAATCCCCTCAAAGAAATCTTAACTGCTGCCTACATTTTTGCACTACTTCTCCTCCAATTAGCCCCTCGAGCTTTCCATAAACACTGCTCGGAGTTTATCCTTCAATTCTTCCTTCTTCGACGACACCTCCACATTCTCTACCAGTGATGATGTCATCGGAATCCCTTTGTCGTGCCGGATTCTCCATAATTTCACCACCACCTCCACAACCTCACTCCACTGCTCATAAAACAGAGTTCTAAAACAGAATCCTTTTTCAAAAACATGGGGAAATTTTGTGGTTGACGACAATTTCTCGATGAGCTCGTCCAATTCGGATCTATTTTTAAGGCTCTAGTTACTCGAATGTAACTGTATAACGAATTTCGGTTGTCCAGGAGGCCGATTCACGACGGTTGCTCAAGTGAGACTTCCACTGATTCTTATACGTTGCCTATATAAGGAAGTTTCTCTGGTGGTCGATTTAACACGGATGTAGGGTTCATAAAGGTTGAAATACAAATCCTGCCTCATTTATACTAAAAACTGGTGATCTAAAGGTATCACTCGGTAAAAAAAAAAAAAAAAAAAAAAAGTTAGTTTGTTGAGAGAGTATGCTATTATTGTTAATATTATTATTGAGTTTAGATCATAAATTTTTATGAATTATAGCATTAGGTTTATATTAACTTCGGTTAAAATAACCAACGGAAACCAACGAAAATTTCAGTTTTAGTCATTTCAGTTATGCTTCATTAGTGTTTCAATTATTTTTGGTCGGGTTTTTATGGGGGAAGGGGTATATGTTTTTCGGTTATTTTCGGTATTAACAAAAAATTATTTTACTGACCGATGCTCACCTTCACTACCCTGAAAGTTAGTGGGGTGTCTTTTTGCCAAAAGCTATTGGTGGCCAACACTCTTAAGAAAATAAATGATTAGGGTTTAAAACGGTTGGATTGTTTATCTTTATTGTGCCCTATACCAAACAGTTAAGTGCGTTATTAGGTTCTTAGTACACGGTCTCTTAATCTGGCGACATAAGAACACGCATTATTGAATCGGGAGGAATGCACCGTTCTTTGGAAGGATTGTATTTATTTTCGTATAAGGTCTTTTATTAATTTTATACATTTTTTATATTTATTATAGTCTCTGGGGCTTCATAATGGAGATGTTGTGTGTGTTAGGGTTATACCGTTAAGTACTCTGTGAAACGAACAATTCGTACGGGTGGAAGGCTGTGGAGTACTTACCGGTACGTGGATAAATCATGGTCACTGAAAAGAAACCGACTCGAGACAGAGTTCAGAACAGATAGCAAGCGAGTTAGCGTATGAAAAAATCCTCTTTCTCGTGTTCAGATTTTTCTCTGAACTTGATACTATAGATATCAGGAGTACAGATGGTATGATTGTTAATAATTACTATAACTTGTTTACTTAGAAATGAAACCGGTATTTATATTCCGCAAGAACATGCCTATGTTAGAACTCGTAAGTCTCATATCGATATGTAGACAGGATACATTTCTTACTGAATTAGGAACCAATTGGTTGGAAAGCGATTATAGAAAGTAGATTTGGAATTACTTTTTATATTGATCAATAACCTTGAATAATCCACACTTGGAGAATTGGTTAGATTACTGTCCTCCGTGACGTAGTAAGGCCCCCTCTTGTGATCAAAAATGGAGTCTTTAGACGGGAAGATGAAAATGTTGATGCATTCATTGAGAAGTATATAGTCTAGATTTATAGATATAATTAAAGGCGTTATAAGAGCTATGTGTTGTCCTGCGATCTTATAACTTTTCGTTACTAGCGTAATTTGTTTCTTTTTGGAGCTCTCCCGGACGGAGTGGTAAAATTAAAAACTATTCTCCACAATAAGGGAATAGTTTACTTGCCATAACTACACTGGACGTTTTTAATTGTGGATAGTTTCATTTTAAATGGATGGTGATTAGGACCAATTTCACTTGCAAGTGTCAGCAGTGAAGATGAGAAAGAATCAAATTCAGTAAATGGAAACACTTGCAGGGTGCCTTTTGTGTTTCCGGGTCCGACAAAGGAGAAAAAAGTAGCATGTCTTGCTATGTTAATTCGGTAGATTTCGGGTGTTAAATAATATTATTATTTATAAATTATTAAACCAATTTAGTTAGTTGTTAAAAAAAAAAGTGGAGTAGTGGTCATTGCATGGCTTCACTACGTGAAGCGTGGCCTTTAATTATAGGCCGCACATATAGCATCAAATTCAACATTTTTACTATTCTTCATTTAGTATACAATAGCTTGTTTCTCTTCATTCATTAATCATCAATTTGTCTTATCATTTGTTCAATGCAATTAAACATTCTTCTCTATATTCTCTCTTTCTCTATTATATTGGTTTAAAACAAGTGGCCTAAGCAGTGGCACAATAAGTTTGCACACATGCAATGTTAACCAATGAGTTTAATATAAACGAAAGTGACAAGAGTGTCTACGTTAAGGAAACGATAGACATTTATGTCATTCTTTATTTATATGTGGATGACATACTCATCGTGGGTAGTAACGATTGAATGATCAAATCTACCAAGGACATGTTAAATTTGAGATTTGACATGAAGGATATGGGTTTGGGGGATTTAATTCTTGTGATTAAAATCGTGAGAAGACATGATGGTCTTGTGTTAAGCCAATCTCATTATGTTGATAAAATTATTGCAAAGTTTAACAAGGTGATTATCAAGTGGCTAGGACACTTACCAAGTGGCTAGGACACCGTTAGATACTAACGTACATCTGTCCAAAAATCATTGAACGTGTACCTCTCAAGTAGAAACGCTATGATTATTGGAAGTTTGATGTATCTAATGAGTTGTACCATGCCTAATATTGCCTTTGCGGTTAGCAAACTCAGTAGATATGTGAGTAACCTCATTGATGCGCTCTAGAATGCAATAATGAGAGTTATGAGATACTTGGGTATACTCATAA
Organism: Ipomoea purpurea; assembly: GCA_009835305.1. NCBI lineage: Eukaryota > Viridiplantae > Streptophyta > Magnoliopsida > Solanales > Convolvulaceae > Ipomoea > Ipomoea purpurea. The sequence goes on from VALG01010165.1 coordinate 9,505, forward strand.
TTGGGGACTGCACTATACCAAAATATCCTGTTGTACTTGAAGGGTATAGCGACACTAACTGGATATCGAATATAAAGGAATCTAAGTCCACGAGTGGTAGAGGTGGACATGGGCCGGTTCAAGGTCGAACCAACCCTGAAAGTGGGCCTGGGCCTCACTGGGCTTGAGCAGGGCTTAGCTCGAACCGGAACCGGCTTATACTACTACTACTACTACTGTTGTAAATAATAATAATAATAATAATATAATAAATAATAATAATAATAATAAATAATAATAATATAAAGTGGTAAAAATAATATTTAAAAGTAATTAAGTGTTAATAATAATAGTAAGAATAGTAAGAATTATAAACATAGAATAAATCGTAATAATTAATAACTATAGTCTAGGATTAAATTTGGAATTGTCAGGAAAGATAAGCAAACTTTGGTGAAATTAACTCTTAAATAATTATATATCAATTTAAATATTCTTAATATATTACAAACAATTCCATTCCGTGCATCGCACATGTGAAAATACTAGTAATAATAATTCAAAAATTAACTTTAAAAAAAGTGAATAAAAAAGGCATTTTCAAACAAGTTAGATTTTTTCCGTTGATCAGCATCAATATTTTTCTAATTCATTTTTTAGAATACTTTTTTTGAATGCTACTAGCTCTATTACATTGTAGTATCTGTTCATATACACTGAGGCTTGACCTCACAACCTTCCTAATGGAAGTCCAACCCGGGTACCATTGGACCACATAGTCCTGGTCATTTTTTAGAATACTAAACATTAAAAAATCTAAAAAATAATTTTGAAAAGTTATTTTCCAAATTTCCCATACAATTTCTCTCTAGTCTCTACCAAACACTCCATAACGGACGAGTGGAATATACACAGTGCGGCTTTGACGATATCTGAATTTTTTTTGATATACCCAATCAAGAAACATTACCATAACAGGACAGTGTGTCCTTATTTCTCTATCCATCCAATTCTTTTTCAACTCCCAGGTGCGCGGGGATTAGGGTTTTGCCCAACCGGAGAGCGCCAGCCAGGATACTCACCACCACAACCCTAACTCTCCTTCAAGCTTTGTCTTCCCCACTCCGATTTGCTCCTTCAGGAGCATATTCAATTAAATTGAACCAAAAAGACCGGAGAATCCTTGTTTTACGGAGCCGGAATCTCTGTGTGGATCTCCCGTTCCAATCCGGTAAACTTGTTTTACTTTGGTAAGTTGAAGTTCTCTGCATTTCAATTTTCGGCACAGAAGGTGTCTATGGTATTGAATTTGGAGATCAGGCCGTTTCGCGGGCATATAACTGTTGGAATAAGTGGTAATTGTTTAAATATAGGAGTTTAATTTGTGCTAGTAACGTTATCTGGCGCGTGGAATGAAAGGAAAGCTAGTGAAATGGTAGTAAAAATGGCTTCTTTGGTACATTTTATTGGTGGAATTTTTAGTATAGTTTTAGATATGAAGGGAAGATTAGTTACTTTTATGTATCCGGTATACCCAACTATAATTATTGGGTTTTGCATTTGGTTTGGGGTTTCACCACCGATTGTTTTGTGTCTGTTTAATTGTTTTAGCTTTTTCAAACAATTTTTTAAAAGTAATTTTTGTTTAGAGTGCAACTTTGTCCCTCTCTATAAAAGTTATTTTGTGTAAAGAACTTTTTCATGTTCATTTCACGAATTCAGAGCGTGGATGTGATTGTTAGCATAATTGCATCTTGTCATGTTATAGCAACTTCTAGTTAGTGCCATATTTGACTTTTTGAGTGTTGATCCATGCAGAGTGCCCATAGCATCAAAGGTGGATTTTTTTTGGGTGAAGAGAAAAAGGAAATCTCCTAATAAAACCCTTAGGCTACAGGCTACTTTCTTGATCTGTAATGATCCCACTCTAATGTTGTATTCTTTGAATGTGATATTATTTTTACTTTTTAGATGATTGTGTTGGTAAATCCAACCCAAGGAGAATTTCACTGCTGAATTTAGACTATATATACATACTTTTTATTTTATTTTATTAATCTCAGGAAAGAATTGTCTTTTCATTTACTTGATGCAAATAGATGGATGCAGATAACAAGAAATTTGGGCGAGGTAAGACATTGATTACCTTTCTCCTAAATAACTGAGACATTAATTAGCACATCTTTGTATTTTATGTGGTATGGACTGTGGTGTTCAAATGGCTTTGTTCAAGCTCTTGCTCTGTGTGTCCCCTTGCTTTTGACTCAAAATCAAATACCCCTTCCTTGATATGGAATAAATATTTATCCTAAGAACGTATATATATACGCCTTTTAGTTTTCCCTGTTTTTGGTTTATTTCGTAACTGAAGAGTATGCTTTAAATTTATTGCTAGTCAAAATTTTCCAAAAATGTTCTTGCATTATGAATGATTCATTTTTCTCTAGGAGTGGCAATGTGGTTTTAAATCATTTAGACCTCAAAGTGAGTGTTATAGAAATGCTTTCATAAAGATCTGAGTTTTCTGTCAATTCATCTATTGCTGCCAGATTAATGCTCTTAGGAGTCAGAGATAACCTGTGATATTGATAAAGCTGTTTTATAATAAATAAGTTATAGGTCCTTTTCTGTACAGTATTGTGAGCGTGGGGTTTTGTTGTTGTAACTTATGTTTCTTTGATCCTTCAAACTGATGTTAACTTGGTTCCATTAAAATATCAGGTCCACGTGAGCTTTCAGGTTCTGTGGACCTTATACGTCATTTCAAGTTGCAGCGTCATCATGAATTCTTCTGCAAGAATTCACTTCCATTGTCAGTATCAGATACATATTATCTGCATGATGTAGTGGGAGATGCAGAAATTAGGAAAGGGATGGAATGCAATTGGATCAACTTATTGAGGATACTTCTTCAAGAGAGACAAATGCTCGGATTCAACCATTTAATCTAGATGTTCTGGTAGAGGCCTTTCAACTGAGGGAAACAGCTCCAATTGATCTCCCCCCGGTAATGAACTGCTTAGGCTTTTGTGAGATTGGTTTTTCTGGAAAGCAAATTTGCTCTCCTTTTCCTATTAGATTCTGAAGTTGGGACCTACTAATTGTGGTCTTCCAGATGTACTTATCATTAGGTCTCTCTTGTGGTGTTCTGTAGTCTGAGAAGGGCAATTCCAACTATAGCGGCAAAATCTAAGAGCGAGTCTAAAGAGAAGGATAAAAAGCATAAAAAACACAAGGACAAGGACAAGGAGAAAGATAAAGAGCATAAGAAGCACAAGCATCGCCACAAAGATCGGAGTAAAGATAAGGACAAAGATAAAAAGAAAGACAAAAGTGGGCATCATGAGTCTGGTGCTGAGCATTCAAGAAACATCATGAGAAGGTTTGATAATGCTATGCTTATTTTTCCAAAATTCAAATAGCTACAAACATGAAACCCTTTTTTTTTTTTTTTTTTTTTTTTTTTTTTTTTTTTTTTTTCACTTGGTCCAAACATCATATAGTATCATGTTTGCATGATTTAATTCTGGAGAATATAACCCATAGTGTCCAAAGTGATTCTTTTTAATTATCAACGCATGAGGATTTTTATATTATATAATGAAAAGAATATGTGGAAAATATGTTTTATTTTATTTTATTTATCATTAGGTTTATTGATGTCTTGCCTTTTCTCAAAACTTAAGGTCCATATTGCAGTCACTCTATTTCATCTTGCAATGTAATTTTGTCAAAGTATTTTTAGTGTAAATGTAGCAGTCCACATGACGGGTGATTATGGGTATTAACTCCATTTTTGCAAGGATATTTAGTTTCCTATAATAATGTTTAATTCTTAAATTACTGCATATCTTATAGTTTTAATAAAATGATAATTTGTTGCTCCTCATGTCATTCTAACTTTCTATTTTCCTTTTCAGGCCGTGTAGTACTATTTTTCATTAAGAAGGTTTCTTTTATTATATATTGAAAATTTGAAACCGGATAGTGTTTTTGCACATATTACTCATCTTTGATATTAATTGTATGTCCTTAATGGAAAGTATTGTGCTTTTTCATCTAACTTCAATGCTAAGTTTGTGATCACATGCAAATAAATTTGTGCATATATGTCTAGATTTATACTGAAGTTGCTACAGATGGTGAATAATAAATTTCTCATTTGAGTTAAATAGTCTACCTTTCTATTTGCATCACTTTCTTGATGCAGTGGTTTATAGAATATAGAATTATAGGTACTGAGCTCATTTGTTGGTCACCTTTGAAAACTCTGAGGCCAGATTTAGAAATTGATTCTCCATAGCTTGGCAGTTGTTGCTTTACCTCTTGTATTGATGCATCTACTGAATATACATATCTTTAATGACTATAGAAAAGGAAGCATGAAGGAGATGAAGACCTCAATGATGTTCAGAAACACAAAAAAAGCAAGGTAACACTGAAGGTTTTTTTTTTCAAAAGTTTTTCCCCCTTCTTAGTTGGTATATCTTAAAATTGTATTTTGAACTTATTATGCAGTAAGTAGGGGTGGGCGTTGTATGGATTAACTAAATCAAGACCAAAATCTGAACCAAAATTTGGATTATGGTGAACCCAATTACTTTTCAGATGTGAAATTTATCCACACCCAATCCAGAAACCCAAATTATGTCTATCAGAGCATTTTAATTATTATAATTTTAACCTTGAATTATATTAAATGTAAATATAAATGGTTAAAATCAATGAATTAAAGTGTTATTGTATATATCTAAATTATTGTTTGGTTTTGATATTGGGTCTAAAAAACACCACCACAAGTGTTTTTAGATTATAGATTTGAAATATCATCCAAACTGTCCTGGCGCCCACCCCTATGCAGAAGGCATTTTGGTTAAACTTTATGTTTTTTTTTACTAATTCGGCTGCCCTCTTTATGCACTGACTTGCTGCAGCACAAGAGCTCAAAGATTGATGAATTGGGTGCAATAAAGGTAGCAGGATAAAGTGGCATGTGGTTCTATTGTTTTAAATTGTCCTCAGATTTGAACTTGAGAGTTTGGAAGGATCCTTTACTTACTATTATGAAATTATCTGAGGTACAAGTTTTAATGCATGCTACCCGTTCTTGGAAAACCTTACTGCCTGACCTTTTTTTTTTTTTCCATTTGTATTCTACCTGCCATTTATGTGCATTCTGTAGGACCATGGCCTCTCGTTCATGGATGTCTTTTTTTTTCCCCTTATTTTATAACCATTGTGATTTGAACTTTTCATGAGTGAAAAAACAAAGCTTGAAGATGTAAGTGTAAGTAACCAGCCTGTAACTATGAAGGACCAACATCTACAGATGGATATTATTGGGCTAGGTTAGACTGTTAGACATTTCATGTAGTCTTCTCTTAGTCAGTTAGTCATTTATTAAGCTGTGTGGAAAGGGTAAATATAGGAAAAATAGAGTAAGGACCTGATAAATCAAAGACTGCCTAAAGAAACATAAGGTAAACCAGCAAAGTTATTTGGAAGCATGCCATGAAGGTATTAATGCCTTCTCCTGCTGTATCTGAATGAATTAGGCACCTCAATAGTTATCATTAGTACATGTCCTTAATTAGGTGATGTTTACCTGATTCTGCTATGATAGTAGTAGATATGTGCAAGTATGCATTTGCATTGTTATCAATTTTTGTTGTCTATTGAAACTTAACCAAGTAGAAACAATGATTTAGGCTGGTCATGTGGCCAAATGAGGAAGTGATAAAATAAGTCATAAATACTAAAAGAATTCAAACTGTTAGTCATGTTGTTTTTTTTTTCCTACTAGTGATTTTTTAGGTCAGAACATTACATGGCAATACTTGAGTGTTTGAGCTCAATTGCTCAAATATAAAAAAAACCATGACTAGATTCTGTTTGTACTTGGGATAAATTGTCTTATTGAATTTTCTCTACCTGTTTACACTGCAACATTGGAAAGTGGTTGTGCATAAGTTCAGAAGTGTTTTAACTTGAAAGCAATTACTAATTCCTAATGGAATATTCTTGTTGCAGATCTGCATTTAAGACCCTTAATGTGCCATCTTTCACGCAGATCTTCATTCATCCTTATAAGAAAAGTTTATGTATGTATTACACATGAGTGTGTCCCTGTGAGACCGTCTCACACATCCTTATTTGTGAGGCATCAAAATGTAATATTTAGGGTGAATAGTTATGAGAAAATGTAATACTTATAAAAAACCTGACCCGTCTCACGGATGAGGATCCGTGAGATGGTCTCATAGGAGAATTTGACATTCAGTATAGGCTTTTCATAGTCCTAGACAGACTTATTGAGAACAACAACAACGATGTCTTGCTAGTCCTAAAGAACATGTATTAGAGATCAAAAATATATGATTTGGTAACCGAGTTGGCTTACAATATGTTTGGTTCATGGAATAGGTCAGAAATGGAATAGCATTCTTGAGAATAATCCTATTCCACTGTTTAGTAAGTCCTTTTATTCATGCAATTGAGCTATTCCCCTTGCAAAGGAAGTAGTTATTTTGAGGGGTTTTCATATTGGGCTATTTTTAAGTCTTAGGAATATTTATTTTTACAAGACGCTAATTTCTTAACTCTTTATTAGATATACTTAGGAATGTATTCTATAATATAATATAATATTATATTATACTACTTATTATTAGTTATTATTGTTCGATAATAAAATTATGTAATAATATCATATATATATATATATATATATACTATATATATAATATACGACTATATATAGATCATATCTAATGGGGCAGATTCAAAGTGAGATGATACTTTTTTCGTAAAAAACAAAAACGTCGAACCAATCATTGGTATGTCAACAGACAACTGGTTGAAAATAAGGGGAAAATGTTGGTTCAATTTTTGTAATTATTACAACCTTTGGTCGTATACTGGAAAAACTTGAGAGTGCATCTCGTTATAACTAACAATGTACTCAAGATCTAAAATGAGTTCATTCAAGTTGTTATACTTGTAGTTATAGTGCAACAAAGTTGAGTGCACTCTTTATAGATCTTGAGTACATTGTTAGTTATTCGCGGGATGCAATTGCAATTTTCCTTTCCCCTTATTTCCAACCGTTGCTCACCTAAATGGATGATGAGGTTATTCCACATTTTTTATGAAAGACATGTTCTCATAAGATCTTATTTCTCTCTCTCTCTCTCTCCTATATATATATAATATATATATATATATATAAAACTTATTTTTTTACGCCTATTTTTCCTTAATTAATACTCCCTCCTCATTTTGTGTCTGGTTCGGTTAAAGATGCTTGACTGAAGTTATTTTTAATTAATTTTTTTCATAATATTAAGTTAGTATTAATATACAAAATTTATATATTTAGAAACTACGTTAAAAGTACTATTAAACACAAAAATTAAATTTAAAAATAAATAAAAAATACTGAAGAAATAAACAAAGAAAAACGAGCTGGTTTGACCAATAAATAGTAAGTAGGACAGATAAAATGGGACAGGGGGAGTATATCATTAATTATAGAGGGTATTTATATTTTTTGACTATTTATTCCGTTTCTATTCCTTAAACTAACCTAACATTTAAATATAATTCATTAAATCTATTACTTTCACAAACCAAACAATGGAACAAAATTCATTTTCTATTTCCCATGGAATAAGATTCCTATTTTTCCAAAATTCATTTTGTGAACCAAATGTGTTGTTCACTTGTTCGTGTCCAAAGTCATAAAAAAAGACTTACATCTAAGGTTCACTGTTAGGACTTCACTACATGAAATGCCAGACCATTGTCCTTGTGGTGGCAATAGAAAATAGGAACAATAAACGATTGTAAATTAAAATATTTTTTGGAAAAAGAGTTATTTTCGAGGTTTCCAAACGGACCCTTAGGTCTTCACTGATGAGTGCATTAATTTTAGTATTTCCTATGCTGTAACAATACTTAATTAATATCAATTGCACAAAGATCTATACAAGGAGGACATGGTTCTATTTCCTAAAATGCTACAATAAAACAGATTTAGTTATCAATTGCAGAGAGATCCATACGGGTCTGATCTGGTATGCACAAATCTTTTATAATGTGCTGTCTAGGGAAGGAAGCATACAGTTATGTACAACCTCTCTTGACTCTGTTTTTGCAGAGGTTATTCTACATAGAGCCTGTAATAACAAGTAATTCAGCATGGCACTGCTATGAGAGCTTTGAATAGTTTGTTGCAAAGAATTCCACATTTAACTTGTCCATTTTCTTACACTTTCCTTTAACAAATGAGAAGTAAAATAAAGAATGAGAAGAAAATTGGAAAATGGTAAAGAAAAGGTATGATTTCTCCGTAGGAGTTTTAAAGATGTGACACATAACTCAGGAAAGAGAAACTGTATAGCCATATTTGAGGATAATTTCTGAAAGATGGACTTGTGTAGTAGCAGAGTGCTTAGCTGTCAAGACTGTCAGGTTATGTCATAAAATACAAGATCTCTGAAATCAAGGTATTCTATTTTTTTACATTTTGTAGCTGAATGCCGATACAACCCTCTTTTCTCATCTACATGAATCTTATTGCATATTTGCATTATTAACTACAATTATAGGGCCCTAAGTTTAGAAGTTGGTTTACTACTGTTTTATTTCAGCTTGCTTGGTCACTCAAAAACTTCTTATATGACCATCATAGATATATCTGCTAAAATATATTGTATCATTTGAGTGACAACTCTGATTTCCTGCTTTCTCTGCCTACTTTTAGAGATTGACATAGTTATAGATGACCCTAAGGGGGCATTTACTTCATGTAATATAACATTACCAAGGTAATGTGAGCATGATAATCTTGTATAACCTTATTTAGTTCAAATTATGTGATATCCTCTGGTGTTGTAAAATTACTGATTTACTGCCACATAAGAAAATGAGTTTATGTGAAGGTAATGTGATTATCTGCGTTTCCTTGTGTATTGTAACATTACTTTAAAATATACCAATTTTGCCATTTATACTGCATATATGTTTTTGTAGAAATTTCAAGATAATATTACACTCTCACAGTCTTAACTAAACACACAAGGTAATGTACTCACATTCCATGAACTAAATATCCCCTAAGTTGTCTTGCAATTATTTCAATCTTCACAAATATTATGTTAAAGAGTTCCAACACCTGCTTGCCAAGGATATTATCTGGGCAATTTTTGTTAAATGCTAGAAATGGTGGTGAAAGTTGAAGCTTAAGCTGATATTACTGACATTATTATCTATAGCTTTTCATGTATGGCACCTACAGCATCGCATCCCGTCTAATATGATCCATTTCCTAGGTTCTTTGATCGCTGCCACGAAACTTCTCCCAACACAAGAACATGATCGCCATCTCACTCATACCATTGTTTGTAACCAAGCATAGTAGATGATAACATCACAATACCCCTTCCATGGACACACAGGTAGTTCTCTGTCGGCCTTACAGCAATAAACGTATTTCAACTAGCTAGATGCTTTCTAACCATAGCGCCGAATTGTTCTTTTCCTCCACACACCCCTCATTACATAAAAGAAGCTCTCTCACATGACATTGTAAATGTCCCATGAGCAATAAATCTATATCCCTTCATGTCGCAGTAATAAGGCCGTTACCTGAGCTAAGCTATAACACACGACATATCTAAGCCACAAAGCCATACGATTACACTACTTCACACTAGGTTGAAGTAAGTATGTGTTAAGTCTCACAAAGCAATTCAAACTAACTGAAAAGAAACATTGTGTCATAACAAGTGTCCCATTCAAAACATTAATCTCTCATCCCTTATATGAGACTTCTAAACTCGACATATAATCTGGATAGATCATCTAGCCCTTATGTTTGTTATCCAAACTGTCAATAGTCATGCCTGTTTTCTATTAATCTTACTAGATAAGTCATAACATAATTATGCAATCGTAGCTATGCTTATAGTAATTTAACAAAATGTCGGAATGCCTGAACTCGTTGAGTATTGTTACCCTATAGATTTTCTTATTATCCTACTCTGATTCCACTTGATGCATGTACAGAACGCCAGTGCTTATCTGATGTACCTTCAAATGTTAGGTGGGAATTCATATAAGAGTTTGTCTCTACTGATTATCTATTATAGGAACCATTCTTAACGTTAGGGTAGGAATTTTGTTGTATATACTAGGAAGAATGAAAATCAATTTATTCTTTCTAGATATGTGAGCAATGGGGAGAAAAAATGTCATCAGGTTTGACTATCATGTTTCCATACATAATAGTTCATTATCTGAATGTGTAAAGATCGTAGTAAAAATTTTTGGCACTTTGATCACCCGTAATCGCATCTACTTGAGGGATGCTATGCTCCTAAGTATGGACTTAAACTAGGTTGTTCTTGTATGTTATAGAAGGTACTTGGTGTGACTGTATTTTAACTATTTTACTTCGTGGGAATGATCTTAGTGGCCAGCGATAGATTGTGGTTTGTATTAAGTAAAGAATGTGTATTTCTTTCTTATTTCTGTTAGAGGTTATGTACTACCGAGAGAGATACAATTCTATCAATCATAGCTTTCCTGAAAATTTTTCCTTGTATGAAGGTGGGAGAATTAAATTTATATAGTTTAGGTGTGTGGTAGTATTTATTATGTTGCCTTCTGGGTTTGGACTATGGAGTTTATGTCATGAAAACTGAATCTTGGCATCGAAGATATTGGGAAGAAATGACAAAGGATGCTGTTTTAAAGAATGTTTTTAGAGTTGAGATTTTCATTATGGAAAGTAATAAAATATGTGTTGTTTTAAAGAGTGTTTTTAGTTAATGTGATATTATAGATTTAATTTTTTTAAAAGGCAAATGACACTTTTGGCGCAATTATGTCGTGGAATCGTGTTCACCGAGAATGGTGAACACAAGTCAAAACGACGTCGTTTTTAGGCAAAAAAAAATAAAAAATTCGCGGATGTGGAGTTAACGGCGCGTTACTGATCAAATTATGAATTTTCTGTTATGAGATTATATGAATCTTATAACAGAAATTATAATCTCATAAAGAAATTCATAATCCGCATAACAGAAAAATTAATAATTCACAAAATGAAATTCATAATCTCATAACAGAAAATTCATAATCTTATAACAGAAAATTCATAATCCATGTATGCTCCATGGTTCCAAAGTGAAGTGGGCGGGCATCGGGCATTCATAATTTATGAATGTGCCGTGATTTCGACCGGAATATGTAGGCCATGGTTCCAAAGTGAATGTGCATCGCATGAATTCATAATTTATGAATGTCCGAATTATGATGTAATGAAAATTCATAAATCTCATAACAGAAAATAATCAACAGAAATTCATAATCATCATAACAGAAATTCATAATCTCATAACAGAAAATTCATAATCATTATAACAAAAAATTCCATTAATCTCATGGTTTCAAAGTGAATGTGTAGGCATGGTTCCAAAGTGAATGTGTAGGCAGTCACGTAATTAATTAAAAGAAAAAAAAAAAAAGATAACGGTGCACTAACACCGTTGGAACCGTGTTCACCATGAATGTTCCACGGTTCCATGGCATAACGTCCCACTTTTGGATCTTGGGTTATGCTCAAGAGTTAAGACGGCCCAAGTACATACTCAATTCAGTTATTGTCATTGTGGATTATAGATAAATGTTTATTTTTAATATATATTGAATGTTTTTTTTTTTTTTTTTTGTATACTATTTATATTTAATTTAATAGTATAGTCAAATGAACATTCAGTTATAAAAAAGAAAAAAGGTAACAAATAAGTCATTGAACTAGTTTGAGAGATAGTAATTAAGCTACCGAACTCGCCATTGAATTATTTGGATAGTAATTAAGCCACCGAAATCTGTAAAAAAGTGCAGTTAGTATTTTTAATAGGTTCACTAACAAGTTTGTGATGATTATGACGGCCACTGTGTAGATCATTGCCCCAATTTTTAGTTACTTATTTTATTTTATTAGTATTTATTATTAATTTTATTATTATTTTATTATTATATTATAATTTTTATATATTATTATTATTATTTTTATCTACTTTCCCATCATAATATTCCCCTTATTATTTATGTATCATTATTTCCCACCAAAAGGTCATACACAACCAAAACATCAATATTGATAATCTTTTCAATTTCACCTACTACCAAACATGTAAAATACTTTCACCAAAATTCATTATCATTACCTAGTATTTGATTCATCATTTTGATTTCGATTCCCGATTCCAATTACCAACCAAAGACACCCTAAGTTATATGAAAAAGTTAAAAAGGAAAAAGAAAAAGAAAAAATGATTGTTTATGTGATATTCTATGGTATATCTGAGAGGATATACATGAAAAGAAGAAAGTTAAACATTGCATTATTTGGAATTTCCAGTTTCCTCATAAAGAAAGGTAAACAATGTTCACTCATTTCTGTTGACAATCAAGTTTTTATAGGAAAAGAGGAAATGCCCATGAAAACTACTTTCTGTGCAGATATTTGAATTTATATTTATATTAAAAAAAAACTTTTTTCCGATTTTGCAGCAGAAAAAGCTTAAAGAAAACCCCCCAAAAAAAAAAGTTTAAAAAGACAGTGTTGAAAAACAACGTCCGATCTTTAAAATATCATCATGAGAATTGTGCCCCTATAAAAGTCCTAAGCTACCCAAGCTAGGCCCCACCAACAAAATACTATGTCCAAATTTTTTTGGAAGCTTTTTGCTTTCCTATTTAATTATTCTTTGTTCTTTAATTTCCCAATCCTTTAACTTTTGGTTAAAATACTGAAAGAGTACTTCACTTTTGAACGTTAAACATAATCCAAAATGCCAATGAACTCTTATTATTGGGGTGCATGGACTGATAATGATTGAAAATTTTAATGATTTGAGCAATTAGAACAGTACAGTTATGTATATCACTCCAATTGAATGAGTGTTTGGACTGCTCTAATTTTTTATTTTTATTTTTTCAAATTAAAGATGATTTTAGTATGAGTATTTTGCACTTTTTTTTTTTTGGTGAATAGTATTTTGCACATTTACTCCTATGACTATAGTGACATTATCAAGATTGATTCGCGATTTTCAAACTTTGCAATTCAGTCCACGACTATTATTTTTGTTACAAAAATGGTCCTTCCGACCAATTTTTCGTCAAAATCTCACCGGAGAAAAAAATTCCTCATTTCAAGCAAGGATAAAATAGACATTTACATTGACCTTGAAATCTCGGGCCGCTGTTGACCTCTTATTCGATCTGACCAAAGTGCGAAAAATCAAACAAACAAAAAAACCCAATTGCCAGAGACGAACCCTAATCTGCTCTCATCTCATCAACCCATCTGCGAACAAGAGGAAAACATCGATTGCCATCTTCAACACGCCATCCTTTGCCGATCTCCATCTTCTTTATGTTGAAGGAAAATATGTGAATTTCCTACTTTACCCCTCAAAATTTCAAATTTGACTATTTTTAAGTTTTTCCGTCAGCTTTAACAGTCGAGGACCAAATGCGCTACTTCGTTTATAACTAAGGGACTAAAAATGGATACAGTCATAACTCAGGGATTGAGTCAGAACTTGGGTATAACTCAAGGACCAAAGATGCAATTTTCTAAAGAAGAAATATTAAAAAGTAATAAAATACACTACATGCACTAAGTAAAATTTTAATATAGTTTAACAATTTTGTTGCTCACTGTAACTTTTTAAAGAGTTAAGGGTGTATATTATATTACAACAGTAAAAAATTAGAGACTAAAACAACTAGCAATGAATAATTGATAGACTAAAATTATTATTTTTTCTAAATTTTAAAATATTAATTGTAATATTATTTTCATCCTACCAAACAATATCTTATTATATGTATATATGTATATATAGCAATACTCATCATCTAGAAGATCACATGCTTGGCTTGAACATGGACTAAACATCAAAGTCATTTGGTAGATGTAATAGTCCTAACTTTTTTTTCTTCATGTACATAAAGGCAAGCATGCATGACATTTGCTAATGGACCTGCGCACTTTACATTTTATTTTTATTATTAACACTTGTCTTTTTTCAAAATGCTAAAAATTCACGATCTTTTAAAATTCTTTAATTTATTGCCCATAAGCTGTCAATTATTATCATCATCATCATCATCACCATCACCATCACCATCACCATCACCATCATCATCATCATCATCATCATACAAGTACAGTTCGGTTTATTTGTGGTTAATCTAACGCATTTAATTCAAGCTATCGCATATATCTCCAAAAATGCAAATAATATAATACCACATTCTCTTGTTTGGTTCAAGAGAATATAAGATCACGGTAGGAATTGTGAGATTTTTAACATTTATTTTTAGTTCATTTTTTTTTTGGAACATTCACAAGAATTGCATTTCACACACATTTTTATGTTACATGAGATTTATGAAAATGTTAAGTTGTCTTAAAATATAATACTCCTTGGACCAACCCACTCCCTTACTATGAAACGAAAACTTAATGGAAATTCCACAACTTTTTGCATGGAATTGATGCTTCTTTTTATGATAAGTTTTTGTGATTATTTTTTACAGAGTTTCGATTTTATGGGTGTGCACTTGAAAAATCTCATTTTGTGACCCTAATTAGTAAATGATTACAATGAGGTAAAGTAACTTAGATTGTCTATAACTAACGACTCAAACCAAGAAGTCAATAGAATGCTCCCATTAGGAGTCGAACGTAAAACCTCCTTGAGTCCTTGTAATTGATACGTCTATTTACGGAAAAGGCATAAGGGTAAATAAGAAAGTTCTATGAGAATAAATTGTCCTATAAGAATTCTTTTTCCTTAATTTGAGGGAAAAAAAAATTGGTGAAAATTTTTTCCATGAACCAAAGGGCGCAAAATTCAAAAATTTCCCTCAAATTTTATAAAATTTTGTTCCGTAGAATTTTTTTTCTCGTCTAACCAAATACCCCTTTAAAACTTGTCACATAATAGAGTGACAAATTTGTGAGTGGTAAAAATGTAGAGGAAATTAATTAGCATTTTTTAAAAAGTATTGTGAGGTACTCAGAAGTCTCCAACAATCTTAATATTTAGATGTCTTTTAAAAGGAAGTTTAACTGCTACTTTTGAATTAATTAAATAAGTTTTGAATATCTAGTATTTTAATTGTAATAATACTTAAGCATGTATGATATATAAAATGAAATCATGATTTTTTTTTTTTATAACATCTCATAATGTTATACGTATTCTTAATATAAATTTCATTTATTATAATTGATTAATAGTTTTCGTTTTTAAGGACACATATTAATATCAAAATTGGCAATGCATCGAAAGAAATGAAACTTATTTGATGTATTTTTTGTATGTTTATATAATCTAAAAAGATAATAAGTGTGAATAAAAAAGTTATACTCTTGATTTATGCCCGTTTTTTTCGTTAAATTTTTTTGTACATTATGCTATAAAGGTTGTACATTAAAATATTTTGGACAAACATACACATACCGTTATAACTTCCGTTATTCTTTTTCACTATTGTTACAATGCACATGCATCCACTATATATTTCTATCTCTTCATTAATAATAATATATACACATTAAATATTGAGTTATATGTTAATTATTTACATAAATATAAATATCAAATTTATAAAAATGTTACATTATTATTATTATTTAGAATAAGCGTGGGGTGTAAAACATCTTCTCTCGAAACTCTCTCCCGTATAGGGTTTTTCTCCATCTCTCCGCAAGGGTTTTTCTGCTTTGTTTCCGGTGGAGCTTCCGAACCACTACTTCGCTAATCGTTTGTAGTCTACACTTACCGATCGAATTGCTAATTGACTTTCGACCCACTGTGTCGCCTATCTCCATGGCGTCAGCGTACCAGCATCAGCGTGAGGCTACGGAGCAGTATGATGAGGACATCTTGTCCAGTCGTGTGGAGCGACATGCGCTGAAGATGAGGAGGAAGGTGTAGAGGCAGATAACACCTACCAACCAAACGACACGGATGGGGGTAGGGTGTATTCGGTTGTGGGACGTTTTCTCACGAGAAAGATGATCAAAGGTCGAGTACATGCGGCAGGTTCTAGCCTCGGCCTGGCAGCCTGTTATGGGGTTTACGGTAACGGAGTTACATGCCAATCTGTTCCTGTTTGCTTTTTATCACGAGACGGACATGCTCAGAGTGCTCCACGATGGGCCTATGGTCGTTTGAGAATACACGCTGGTATGCCGGCAGGTATGTGATGGGTCTTTGCCTGGGGAGGTCAGCTTGATACGGTTGATATGTGGGTGCAAGTTTATGACTTTCCTATGGGATATACGTCTAACATGATTCTGGAGCAGGCATGTAATTATGTTGGTACGTTTATTAAGTGTGATGACCGACACGTTGGGGGGGCCGTGGAAAACGTTTTACCGTGCTGAGAGTTGCAGTACCTGTGGACCAACCGCTGAAGCGTAGAATGAAGTTGATACGCCGGGATAAAACCTGGGGATGGGTCAATTCAAGTATGAGCGTTTACATAATTTTTGTTACTGTTGTGGGGATGTTGGGGCACCTAGAGAAATTCTGTGTGAAAGCTAGGGTTTCTGGGATTAAGCCCGGAACTGTATCCGTATGGAGCCTGGATGAGAGCAGGGAGGTCTAAGGGGCCGAGGCCGGTGGGAGCGTCTTGGCCTATTACCGCCGGTTGGTGACACAATGTTGCCACCGAGGGAGCAGTCGGTTCGGGTTTGCCGAGTGGGAAGGGGATGGCGGATGTGCATATGGTGGTGAGTGGGGATGAGGTAGATGAGGATGTGGTGGCTTCGTCTAAAAGGCGTCGTGCTGGTACGGTAGATGATGGTCTCGCAGGAACTACTATCCAGTGAGTGAGGCGTGGAGCATGACAATGTGTCAAAAAACTTGCAGATGGCGGGTCTTGGTTCCCAGACCCGGCCCGACCCAATGAGTACTCTAAGCTGGAACTGTCGTGGCTTGGGCAATCCACAGACAGTTCGTGAACTTGAGGACGTATGTCCCGGAAGAGGCCTGGACTTTGTATTTCTGAATGGAGACCAAAGTACGAAGGGATCATGCGAACGTGTTCGAATAAAGCTAGGATTTGAGGGATTGTTTTATGTTGATCCGGGAGGTGAACGTTGGGCTTAGTGGTGAAATGGCAGTTTTGTGGAGGAGAAACAACACAGCAAGACTGATATCGTACTCAAAGAATTATTGTTGATTTGGAGATTAGTATGGTGGGTTTTCCACACTGGAGAATGACTTGTTACTATGGCTATCCAGAGAGAAATAGGCCGCAGCGAGGCATGAATCTTATTAAATCCTTACAGTCACGGATCTAATCTCCCATGGGTTATGATTTTGGCGACTTTAATGAACTTTATTCCAGTACGAGAAGAGGGGGGGTTAATCCACATCCGAATTATCTTTTGCGTGGTTTTGGAGAGGTTCTGGATTATTGTGGGTTAGCACAGATGCCGATGAGTGGATATCAGTTTACGTGGGAGAAGGGTAAGGGCACGACAAGATGGATTGGAAGAGAAACTGGACAAAGTACTGGCCACGAATGTGTGGAATGATGTAGTCCCAAGAGCGAATGTGACAAATCTGTTGATGAGACATCAGACCATTCCGCCATCTTCCTAGGTATTCATGACCGATGGAAGAGGGGGGGACACACAGACGAACAATTCAGGTTTGAGATGGCATGGCTGTATGAGGAGGGTGCAGGCATGTGGTGGAGGAGTCGTGAATGAGAGAAGGGGAATGACTTACAAGATTGTATTGCACATTGTGGTAATCGTTTTTGGCGGAGATGGGGGGGCGGGGAGACAGGTATCATAAATTTTGGTGACGAATTAAAACTCCGGAAGGAACAGTTGCGGCTAAGGGGGCGAATGGGAACAGAGTCTTGGACTTGAATTCCAGCGCGTGGAGGGTGGAATTGAGTAATATGGAGGCACAGGAGGATGCATATTGGAAACAATGAGCGAAACAGCATTGGCTCAAGAATGCGGATGCCAATACTAAATTCTATCACAGGTATGCCTCTCACCGAAAAAAGAAAAATTCAATATCTCGCATTATGAATAATTCTGGGGATTGGGTTGAAGGAAATGACATGAGGAGGTGATTATGGATTATTTTGCCAATATATTTAATTCCAGTAGTCCTGTGTCTGGCCATAATTTATTTGAGAAAGTAGTACCAAAGATCTCGCATGAACAGAACGAAGCACTGCTTCGGCCATTTGTGGTTGATGAGGTTAGGGCTGCATTATTTGCAATGTTCCCAGATAAAGCACCGGGACCGGATGGAATGAATCCAGGTTTCTATCAACACTTCTGGGATATTGTGGGTGGTGACATGGCAAATTATATTGTTGATTGCTTGAATATGCATACTATCCCCACTGCATTGAATGAAACGAATGTAGTGTTAATCCCAAAAAAGGATGCCCCAGAGTTAGTCTCGGATCTACGCCCAATAGCCCTGAGTAATGTTGTTTACAGAGTGATGGCCAAGATGATTACAAGAGAATGAAACCCCTGATGGAAAATATTATTTCAGACACACAGAGTGCTTTTATCCCTAATCGGTTGATAACTGATAATATTTTAGTAGCGGCTGAGGTGGGACATTTTTTGAATAGGAAACAATGTGGTATTAATGGATGAGGGGGTCTTAAACTGGATATAGCTAAAGCATATGATCGTATGGAATGGCCTTTTTTTGAAAGGGATGCCTTAAAGCCTTAGGATTTGATGAAAGGTGGTCGGGTTGATCATGAAGTGTGTTACCACAGTCTCCTACAGGTTTCTAGTTAATGGGAACCTACGGAGGCAATATTGCCCACTCGTGGTCTCAGACAGGGATGATCCTTTATCACCATATCTGTTTATTATTTGTGCAAAAGGCCTCTCTCTATTATTACAGCAGACACATGATAATGGTTTAATTCATGGATGTAGAGTGGCACGAGCTGCACCTCCGGTCTTTCCCATTTGTTTTTGCTGATTGATAGTTTACTATTCTTTAGGCAAATGTGCAAGGAAGCTACTGAGATTAAGAATATTTTGGCTACCTATGAGAGCTTATCTGGCAAATGGTCAATATCAGAAATCTAGTATTTGCTATAGTAGGAATACTAGTGAGGCTGATAGGGATATGGTGGCACAGACCCTGGGATTGGTTCAGGCTCCGAATTTTGGAAAATATTTGGGACTGCCGGCTTTTGTGGGTAAGAACAAGAAAAAGCTTTGCTTATATTGAAGACAAAATCAAACAGAGGATTGGCTCATGGAATAAGAAGCTCCTAACGCAAGCTGGGAAAGAAATTTTTATTGAAAAGTGTAGCCCAGGCCATGCCTACCTTTTCAATGAGTGTGTTTTTGTTGCCAATATCTGTTTGCTCTGCTATTGAACGCACAATGAACCGATACTGGTGGGGTCTGGGACGGACCGTGGTATTCACTGGAAATCTTGGGATAAATTGTGCATTCCGAAGAAATATGGAGGGTTGGGATTTAAGGACTTAAGAGCATTTAATTGGTATGCTAGGAAAACAAGCATGGAAGTTTACTTACCAATCCTGAGTTCCTTGGTAGCCCGCATTTATAAAGCTAGGTACTTTCATGACCAGCCCATTTAATTGAAGCATGCTAGGGAATAATCCTAGCTATTGTTGGAGGGTATTATGGCAGCCAAAGACCTGATAATTGGTGGGGTGAGACGTCGTGTTGGAAATGGTAACTCAACTCTAATATGGAAGGATCCTTGTTACAGGATGAGATGGATCCTATGATCCAAACGGAAATGCCACCACACCTAATAGAAGCAAAAGTGTCTGGCTTAGTTGATCCAGACGACTGGTACATGGGACCCAAATATTCTATCTGATATTTTTGACCCAGCTGATGTGCCAAGAATATTGAAAGTTCCTATCTCCCCAGAGTATGATGATACATGGTATTGGTATGATGACCCCAATGGATGTTACTCGGTCAAGAATGGATACAGGCACGTAGTAGGTATTTATGAGAGTAGCTCGGGCTTTGATAAATGGGACACTAGTATGGAAGCTAGCAATACACCCAAAATGGAGAATGTTTTTTATGGAAGCTATTAAGTAATATCCTTCCCACAACCAACAATTTGGCTTATAAAGAGAGTGGATGTTGATCCGATATGTCCATGTGTGGATTAATCAATGAAGATGTTATGCACTCATTAGTCTTGTGGTGATTATGCAAATAACATTTTGGTCCAATCTGGCCTCCATTACCCCATGTACCACAAATATTTTTCCATGAATGGTTTAGACAATTGAATAGTTCTAGACTCTATGAGATGTTATTTGCAGCTGGTATCTATATCAATATTTGGAGAGCCCGACTGTTAGCGGTATGTGATGCATGCCTAAAATTGCCGGAAAAGAGTTGGTTATCAACTCGAATCATGAAGGATGCATGGCTTGCGGTACGCGACGTCACGCCCAGCGCACAAGCCAACAAGCTGCCATGTTGCCGCGAGACCATTTACGCCAACTGCCCAGTTCGGGCAACTGCAGCTGCCTCGGCAGTGGGACTGCCGAACTCCTCCAGAAGCCAAGAACATACCGTGTATCCAAAGCAATGTTACGTAGATGCGGGTTACAATGCGGATATGACGATTAGCCACAGCCGGTGTCCTATTGCTAGAACCATATTGAGATATGTACGGCTACTGTGTGCCACCACAAGCTTGTTCTTCACCCTTATGGCCGAGGACCCTAGCATGTAAGGAAGCATTTCGTGGCCTCAAAAAACGTGGGGAAACAATTGGTTCAAATCTACCACGGACTGTCAGACCATTGGAACCAATCTAGAATCTTCGATCCAACCTCGATCTTACCTTGGGCTATGCCCTGGATGAGTGCAGACGCCTTATGGCTACTTTTAATTTCGTTTCTGTCATATTTATTCCTAGATCACAGACCGTTATGGCACACGATTTAGCATCAGATGCCTTTAATTTTACTACACCTATGTACTGGGATGGGATCCCGCCTGACTCTATTTTGATTCATATATAAATGCAACCGCAATGGTTATTTCAAAAAAATTATTATTTAGAATAATTTAAATATCTAAATTTAAATAAATTTAAAATTTTAATATAATGTATTAATATTGAGCACTTATTTTTTGCGCATGACGCATAAAAAAAAATACTAATAAGTTATAAGGTAATATAATAGTGGATTTGATAGATCCTTAGCTTGTGTTATATATGAATGTCACTTTCTTCAATTTGTTAGTGGTGTTTTTGGTCATTCTATTTTAATGAATTTGTCAAAATTTATTACTGCAAATTATGAAATTTTCGACTACTTGAAAGTGATATCAAGTCGAAAGCCTTGTTTTGACCACTTTTGTATCCGAAAAATCCATTGTTGCTATTTCCGACCACTTTTGGTATCAACTTAATTTAAGATCACTTTCAGGTGGTCGAAAATTCCAAAATTTCCAGTAGTGATTTACGTACTTTCAAAAGTTTTAATTGACTAAGAAAATTTAATGGAAATTTTTCTCATATTTCTCTCTCTCATAAATAGCTCTCAAACTGCACTCTTTAGTGGCCAAAAACACAATTTATAACCTCGATTAAATTTTTTAGGTTAATTTAATGTAGGTAAGTGGTTTAGATTTTTGTTTTTGGTCGCATTTCTAAACATTAGATCATGATGATATTGGATTGCAAGTTAGGTGGAAGAAGAGAATATATAAAGTTTAAAATTTTTATTATTAGCTCTTAAGTGAAAATTTAAATAATTTTTTTTAAGAATAATCAAATTTTTTATATAAAAACGTTAATAAAATGACTGAAAATATCACTTTAACAAACAACTTTGAAACTAAATGTTGTTATATAACATATGAATTAAATTCATTAATTATCTTATAACTCATAAACCAAATATAATATTCTTTTTATTGACAAAATATATAATATCTTGATTAAATATGCAACGTCATCATTTTGTATAACGAAATATAATTTACTAGGACAATTCTCAATCAATTTAGTTAAATAATTAATTTGGTAATTATAATGTTCTATGTTTGATTTTTTGAAAGAACTGTTTATTGATTTTCTTAATTTAAGCCAATCAATTATATACAAATTAAATTAATTCACCTTGTTATGATTCACAATAAACTAAATCATAAGATAATTTTACTCAAAATATACATTCGAAAACATATGTTAGCTTTTCCGTAAATCGATATATTTCTAATGGTGGGTTGCAATATCACATCTATTATGATTGAGTGGTGGACCCACACAAATTAAAGAGTAGGAAAGTTAACGATTACGATGAAGGAATTGGAATTATTAATGTAAAGGCTTCTTTTTCTCTTGTCATTGATGAATTGATTGATACCCGCAGAGTGATGAGTGAATGAATGATGTCGCTTAGGAAATCAATTCAACTTCAAATTAATTGGTTGGTTTGAAAAGATCGAAATATTATAATTTGATAAAAACATTAATTTGATTAATTCTTCTTGATGGTAATAGGAGATGGATGGTAGAAAAGAGGGGAAGGGGTAGAATTGATCAAAAATTCAAAATTTGAAAAGGGGTGTATGGGGAGAAGGAAAAGGTAACGGGGATAGGAAGAAGATTTGATGGATATGATGGGTGAGATTCTCAAGATTTTATAAGGAGAAAATTGCATGTTAATAGAGATTCTATCATATCTGGGGAGGATTTTTCGGAAGGAAAATTCTATTCGCGATAAAGATTTTATTTGGACGAGGTCGGCTAATTATAAACTCGGGGTGATCGCGTAGGAGTCGGCTCGCAATGTGTCTACTCTCTGTCGTTGTCGACTCATCACAACGAAGAGACTGGGGTGACTCGTGATGAATATATTGGACCCGGAACGAACCGACCCGGAGAGACGGACCCGAGACGCATCGGCCCAACCCCTTGAGTCGTGGCCGGGTCGGCCCCAAGCAACTCGGCCATGGGCCGAGCCCGGCCACGGATGAGCTCGATGCACCCGAGCTTGTCACCATAGCCGAGCCGGTCCATGGTGGACTCGGCTAGGCCCAGCTCGGCCATGCCGAGTCGCCCCGCTTTGGACCCGGTCTCGGAGGGGACGCGGTCAAAGCGGGCCGATCTAACCACCCCCGGTGCTAAGGGTGCGGTTGGAGCTTTAACTGATATAAAAGCCTCCATCTTGTCCTAAGCAAGGGACACAACATATTCCTAAACTACTATTTTATAGCATTATTGTCATAATCAAGTCTTGTAATAGCTTATTAGCAATATTTAATATAATCTACGGTCCCCGCAACCTTATGATATACTTGCGTTACATTATTTATTTCATATATACTCTTATCCGGGTTTAATAATTCGGGCCACCCCTGGTGAATTAAATCCATCACTTCTACCAAAATGTTGAATCTCCAATCCAAAGGTCGGCAGAATATTTGAGAGTATGTAAATCATGGTGACTCAATAGTTCAGTAGACAGGGTCCTGTCCATTTGCATAATCTTATATTATCGCTGATAAGGTTCAAACATTAGTCTTTTCTCTTAAATACTGTCTACTGAATCATTGAGTTGAGTTGGCGCGGACATTAATTTGATTAATTCGATATGATAATTGATGGTCGGAGCATATATGTTGGTCACTCGGTCCAAAATTGAGTTGAGTGGTTCGCAATCGAGTGAGATAATATTGTTTGAGTTTTGCTTTTTTTAATGTTTATGTTACATTTTTTATTTTAAAATTGTAATATGAAATTTAGAGGGAGTTTGAGTAAGTTGTTACATTATCTTTCTGTGAGTTAGAATTTGAAATTAGAAAATCAGATTAATTAAATAATGTTTTAAGTGTTATAAATAGTGACGTTCCCCTCGTCAAATGATAGTATAATTATTCTTCCAGATGCAAAGTGTTATAAATAGTGGCGTTCCCCTCGTCAATGATAATATAGTTATTCTTCCAGATGCAATTGATTACAATAGTATAATACATGTAATAAGATATGTAAAAGAATAGTGAGGAAGAGGAAGAGAGAGAGTCAACACTCATCCTTTATTCATCCTTTCAATACAAATATACAATATATAGAAATACAAGCCGTATAGAGTTTCCAATATAACTACAAGTAGTTTACAAAGGATGGAGAGATATCTTCATAGTTAATTTCTCGAGTAATGTTCATATTTATTTATTTACAATACTCCTTGTTGGTTTTATCGACCAACAGAGTACTCAAACGACGGGCCAACACTACAGGAAAGTTTGAATGAAAGTGTACCAGAAAAGATTCTTATTGCTCCTAGTGCGTGAGATTGGAGTTGCTTAACCCTTTTCCAAGGTACCTTTCTCCTATTTATACAAGAGATAAGGGATCTAATTTAGGTAAATCTAATCAGCCATAAATACAGTTGATTTTTTTCCTTATTGTCTTTGGATTTTCCTCATCCTTCCGCGAGATCCGCCCCAAATCCCTCCTGGATTACGGCTAGTAGCTTCAACGTTTGTTTGAGTTCGCCTCGGAGTCGGCCAATTCCCATCTCTAACCAGCCAGTCTATTCGGTCGTACACAAGCACGGTTATCAACCCAAGAGGTGGCTCCTTTGTGTTCTCGATCTTCTGCTCTCCCCTGCACTCTGGTCTATTCATCCTGACCTGGCGATTTGGGGTAAAGATTTTTGGATGCAACATTGCTCAATAAGGGATATGCTCTACAAAGCGATTATTTTCTCTATCCCTTAATCTCTTATATGCCCCGATTTTTTGCTCTAAAGTGTGGAAAAAGAGTTTTTGCACACATTCACTAGCACACGTATCTCATCCACAAAAGTTTTCGGTTTCACACCCCAAGTCCCGTGCCCACTTCTAAAGGTGTGGAAAGGGAATTTCTCTTTGCTTTGACATGTACTCCTTTTTCCACCTAGTCCTCACAGTAACCTCGAGGACAATGTTAATCTAAAGTGTTGGAAGGACTCACCTTGTGCTTAATTTTTGAAATCTTGACTTGTGAATGGTTCTTGATTGATGGTTGTGTGTGTGATGGACAGTGTGTCATTGTTCATATCATCTTAGAAGTGTGTTAGTGGTGTGCCAATAAAGTTTTTACTTTGTGGAATATCCTTTGGAAATTACCTCTTTACCCCAAGTGAGAAACTGCATAGGAACCCAACAAGTTTACATCTTTTGTATGTTTGCATGTTATTCACCTTTTATTTTATTTGGACCTTAGTCAAGGATCTCTCTAAGTGGGAGTGTGTACCCCTCAACTTTAGAAAGATAATTGAAAGCGAAGTCCGGAATTGAACCAATATTGGTAAGGCGTGGGGCAAAAGGTGAGCTTGAGTGTGAACCCTAATCCCTAGAAAAATGCATGAGGGGTAGTCATGGAGAAAGAAATGAAAAAGGCAAAGACAAGAATGGACACCCAATGAGCGGTAATATCCAAGGAGAGCTATCTCGCTAGGATTTGGGCACCCATAGCACCATCTTCGAAAAAGCGTAGAGCTCTACGTGAAGCTAGTCGGGTCTCCCCAACGACGTTATCCTAGGAGACGAGAAAACAAGAGAGGAGGTGAGTTACCCTGCTAGGGATTCGGGCACCCATCACACCGTCTTCGAAAAAGCGTGGAGCTCCACGTAAAGCGGGTCGTCCGAGACGTTATCCTAGGGGGTTGAGAAGAAAAGAGAGCCAATCTAAGCTATTGACGGGTAGAGGTTCATGTCGTACCTTCACTTTACTTTATATGTTGGGCATTGGCGTACGATGGATGCTTGGTTGTAGTGTGCACATCGTTCCCACTAGGTGGATCGGCTCGAAGGCCCTCGGAAAATAGGAGTGAACCAAATTGATTACATGCTTGGCAAAATGTGTGGAGAATGTTTCCCTTGAGCTTTAATCATAAACCAATTGCTAGGGGTTTTTGTTTCCTTTGTATATTTCTTGAGTTGCATAGTATGACACATGGTTAACACACTTGTTTGATGATATGAGGGATTTCACCCCCCCCCCCTCGTTCTCTCACACAACTCTCTTGATGACCATTTGCTTGTTGAGATTAACTTGAGGTATCTTTTTCCCATATCATTCTTTGAATTGAATTGATAGCTTGCTTGAGGACAAGCAATGAATAAAAGTGTGGAAATAGTATAAGTGCCAAAGATACTACCTTTTATGGTCATGTAGGGTTGTGTTGTGCTTACTTAGAGTCCTTTGTGGATGATTTATGTTGGAAATGATTTGGAATATGGCTAATGTGGTTGCAAAGCCCCGTCAATAGTACACTTTAGTGTTGCGAAGGTTTTGAGCTTAAAGAAAGTCATTCGGGCGACAGTTCAATAGTTATTGCATATCTTGAGCTAGGAGTGTCCAAATGAGATGATTCAAGTGGCATTGAAACGATAACTTAAAGGGTTACAACTTTCATAAAGACGAAAATGACTGATTCGGACCGTGTCGCGATCCACGAACCCTCCATGATCATGGAGTGTTCGTGGATCGGGATTAGAAAGTTCCACGAAAATGGGAACTCGTGGGCTGGGCACTAAAGTCAAATTTAAGCACTTTAAATGTGACTTGGTGGGATTAACTATCAACTTTTCATTCCATCTTTCCAATTAGAGTTTTGTAGATTAGATATTTTTCTATCTAGGTTAGATCATCTTCTAGATCAAGTTATCTTCAATTATCCATTTCCTAGCAAGAATATCTTCAAGGATTGTAGGAGGAATTGACTACTTCTCTTGTAATCTTGGATTGGCTTCTTCAAAGATCATTGATTGCATTTGCTATTGAGTAGGTAACTTCATTACATCTAATTTCCTCCATTGATTGCTCAATTGCTTTTGTATCTCAATCTAGATCAAAGATGCTTGGCTAGAATCTCTATGTGAATTGGATCCTATTTCCTTGTGTTGTGTATGGATTGATCGAGGTAGTTGTGGCTATGTGTTGATGTCTTGTTGTAAGAGGAGTTTGTATGGACTCTTGTGTGAGAAGTGCACCACATGCATGAAGGTTTAAGTAGGATTATGCTTGCAAGAGATTGAGGCTTAATCCTAGACTTGTCCCCCTTGCAATTCCCTGAGATGCCTAATATTGGAATGAGATGTAGACAAGGTGTTCGATGAAATGTTCATAAGGAGCGTAGTCACTTAAAGGTGTTTCTATACCTATGATAGACCTAGTAGATCGAGAGGTGAACGGCATTGGAAGTCATCTCACATAGACTCATTCGCCACGTAGTTTCACTCCTAGGTTGATGCATTTCACATACACAAGGGATATGGCAATCCAATTCACCTCACATCATCTTTGTTTACTTCATTGTTTTACTTGCTTTCATTTACTTTACCTTGCATTCTACTACTTTTGAATACAATGTTTTCTCCTAGCTTTCTATTGCAAATGCGTTTTAGTGTTTGACCACACAATATTCAATTTCAATTGTCCATCCTTTGAAAACGACATTCTCGGGAATCTTTTTTCCCAACATTCTTTCCATCCCACGTTACTACATCTTTTCAGACACCAAGCAGCAACAAGCAGACGTTTTCTAGAAGGGCCATCATACCATATTGTCTTGCCGACATGGAAAAAACATACGTCTATATCTCAAAGGTCATTTCCGA
This sequence comes from Ipomoea purpurea, assembly GCA_009835305.1. Lineage (NCBI taxonomy): Eukaryota > Viridiplantae > Streptophyta > Magnoliopsida > Solanales > Convolvulaceae > Ipomoea > Ipomoea purpurea. The sequence continues at coordinate 37,214 of VALG01010165.1, forward strand.
GAACAAAAATCAACTGCGAAATGAACAAAAAAGTTCCCGAACGAAGGCGTCGGAAAGATCACGGCAAGCCGCGAGAGGGAAAAAGAGGCAACGGGAAGAATAATTGGCAACCGGCTATAAACGCGTATAAACATTTAACACACATTAGTGAGACCATAAAGCGGTCATGTCTACCATGCATGTCACACCATGCACGTAGTAAGCACTGAATTGGAACCAAGGGAATGCGGGGAAAAACGATTGACAATGAAGTAAGACAAAGCATTGCGAAAATGAACAGGAGGTCGTCGCATGAGGAGCGGCAATCGAAAACATGGACCTCAATAGCACGGTTGTTTCACCTCTAGCGTCTAAACAGTTGTTTCACTACCAACGTATGATGCATCGACAAGGGCAAAATAGGCTGAGTTTTGTCATGGTACAACAATCAGAACGTAAAGTACAAAAAATTTCGCCTGAAAAAGTCGTGGACAAAAATAAGCTGGACCTTTATAATTTACAAAGATTGGGATGGGGCCGGGCGGGGGGGGAGCTACGTTGGAAAAAGATTCCTCTCTACTTTGGTGACAGCACCCATTAATTTGGATAAATTAAGTCGGTCGGCATACGGCATGTAGTGCTCGGCGTCGGTGCCACTGTCCCTAAATGCCTATCACCAACAACACTGCACACTCTTATTAACAACAACGCTTGTCTTCACTTTTTCTGTTTTCTCTGAATTTTTATTTTTATAAATATTTTACATAGGATCAATGCATTTTAAAATACAATTAATTAATTGTTGGAAATCTATTCCAAAATTATATATATAAGGAGTTTGGAGTACACTCATGAAAAATAGAAGGGGTTTGGAGTATACTCGTGAAAAATTATATAAGGAGTTTGGAGTAATGTCGGATATATTTGTGATATTTTGCAGTTACGTGCAAATCACATAAAAAAGGTAAATCGAATTATAAAAAATTATGTATCGGGTTTGGCCAAATTTTTTTTAACAAGAATCAAAGTACTATGATTCTATTAATTGTAGTATTTGTTCATACATACTTTCTCATCTACTGATGTTTGATCTCATTGCCTCCCATATGAGAGAATCATTATATGGCATCTAAGCACAATGTGCTTGACCATTAAATTTTTATTTATTTGTATGTAGCTATTAAGTTACTTCATTATATTCATTTACTATTTATTTATTAGTTTATCTATTCTATTTATTTAATAAGAAATGCCATTCATGATTTGCAAAACTATGAGCTTTTTGTTTTTGTTTTTGATTTTATTTTTCCTTTTTCGTTTTTCCTTTATCAAGAGCAAATATATAGACTTACCCACATTTGGTACATTGAAAAAGGAAGTTTTATTAGTTTTGTATAATTTCCCTTCCTCTTAAACTTGATTATTATTATTTCTCCAAATGCTTAAAATATTGTGGAGAAATTAGAAGATACTAGTTATGATTTTTTTTTTGAATGCTACTGGTTTTATTATAATATAGTATTGTTTGAAAAGAACAGACGCGAAAAATCGCCGTCATTTTATTAAAAAAAAAAATGGTAGACAATCAGAACAGTCGCCTATTGTTCATATGATAAAATAAAAACAATAAATAAAGAGTAGCTAGCATTAGTACCATCTGCTTAGCCTTCATTTCTTCACCAACTCCATAGCCCTCATCATTTCTTCACCAACTCCTAGATCTCCATCTCCCAAGAGCTTGAGCTGTGGCGGCTGTGACGACTGAGTGCAACGGCGTGGACGACGAAGAAGCTGTTGGAAAAATAGCATTAAAATTACATTTTAGGTGACTATTTTGTGATATAATTATTAGTGGGTTCCATTTTTGATTTGGGTCGGGTTAAAGTGGATTCGAATTCTTCGTAGTGAGACGAAGAGATTGATATATTGTACGCTCAAAACAAATAATGGGTGAATAGATATTGATTTTCAAAGTAGACTCATTGGAGTTGGAAAAATGAAGGGAAAAGTGATGAGCTTTGTCCTACATTGGTTTGGAAAGATGATTTGACCCCCCTATATACAATAGCTCTTTTGAAGTTTGTAGAATTGTATAACATAGGAGGCTGTCTCGCGCGAAGGGGGGGGGGGTGCAAATCAAATTCCAAACTAAAAAACGAGATTAGAGAGGCTTGTTCAAGCTCATGTGCGCCGGCACCTGCGGACACGAATGTCGCTTCGAAATGATTGTCCTACGAGCTAAGTATGCCAATTTTTCCAACGCCATTAACCCACTTGGCGTTCGGGCCAAGACCGAGACGACTTCGGTTAGTTTCGCAGGTTCCAACGCATTAGCCACTTGGTTCGCCAAGACCGAGATGAGCTCGTAGTTTCGCCTCGCGCGCAGGCCGAAACTGAAAGGGGTAGTATTTGGTTCGCGCTGGGGCCGAAAACTCTAGCCGAGTCCTGGGGTGGGCTGAATACCTAACAGACAAATGGTGGATTAATCCTACAGTTACGGATTTAATTTTCAATTAAATTCCAATTTCAATTTGAAATTTAAATCCTGGGTAATGACAAGAACCACACAACACAGAACGTGTTTTTTTCTCTCCTCTACAAACTCGATTTACTCCTTTCTTTGCCTAAAACTGTGTTCAAGCTTTTGCTAGCGGCTGTTCGCCGGGTTTCGTTCGTTTGGGGCTCGAACGTCGAACCGTAGCGCTTTTATCCTGGAAAACCTAGGGCACGACGCTCCTGGCACTTTGGGAGGTGGCGCCAAAATAAGATTTTAAGGAAAGAGTGGTCTTTGACTCACGCGAAAAAACCCTACCAAACACGAGCCAATCTTTCCTTCTTTCGGTTTTGGATTATGGCTTCTAAGCAAAAATCCTCCTTTTCTGATTTAGCTTGGTTGGAATTATAATCTGTGATTATAAATTCCATTTGGCTTGATATGTATAATCTTTTCCGTAGAATCATGCAGTTAGGACCATGGTGATTGAATATAATATTAATAGGTATGATATATATATAATATATATATATATATAATATATATATAGTAGTAATCATATTACTATAGTATATGTATCATTAATATAATATATATATGTATTTAATATATACTATATATAATTATATATATATAATACAACACACACACACACAAAGTATATATAGACCAAATTACACTTTCTGCCTGTGACTATTGGGGGTGTGTTGAATTGGGTACGGTGACTTTTAAGAAGTAACAATTTTAATCCTTTGACTATCATGTTTTTAGCAAATTTAGGTCTCCCGGCCAAATTGCCCGTGGAATTCGACCGGGAAAAGATTTTCAAATTTAAAATACAATAATATAATAGCGGGGTAATTCCGTCTTTTTAAGTCGAAAATAATTAGCGCGAAAAACAGAGGAAGTCTATTGGAAGTCGAAGAACAAATAGCTATGTGCTCTTTCTAAAATCCTCAACCCTAATTTCTAAAATCCTCACAGTACGAGCAAAGTGATTGTGAAGTCCAGGAAGGGAATCTGTATCTACGACTGCGTCGAGGTAGTTCGTCTTCTGCGGACTGGATTCGAGCTTCTCAATGCATAAAAACGTCATGCTACTGGAATGGGGTCTGGCCCAACGATACGCTAAGCCTAAGTAAGAATAAATTTGTGCTAACAGTTAAAAATTGTACGAAGTTATGAAGTTTTATGCCAGAATAAATTACTTTATTGTGAGTAAGCATATGGTAGGGGTTTGTCGTGTTGGGGATAGTATGGCATAAAGCATACATATAATTTGTACTTGTGTCTTGAAATTTTGGACTGCAAGTTTAATTAGATGGTTATGGGAAAAAATTTTTAACTACCCCCGACGCAGTCGTAGATCAGATTCCCCGTTCCTCGACTTCACAAATCACTGCTCATACTGTGAGGATTTTAGGAAATTAGGGTTGAGGATTTTAGAAAGAGCACAGTACGTATTTGTTCTTCGAGCTTCCAACTAGACTTCCTCTGCTTTCGCGCTGAATATTTTCGACTATAAAAAGACGAAGTTACCCCGCTATGTATATACTTTTTATTTGACAAATCTTTCGCCGAATTCCACCGACAATTTGGCCGGGAGACCCTTAAATTGCTAAAAAAAAGATGATAGTCAAGGATTAAATTTTTACTTTTAAAAGTCACGTACCGCAAATTAACACACCCCCAATAGTTACAGGACCAAAGTGTTAATTGCTCCTATAATATATCATTTGTGTGTTGTGTGTTGTAGTATATATATTATATCCTATAGTATAAGTAGTTTGAGTATTATTCATTCGGCAGTATATATATCGAAGTAATATTTATATACTTCGTCTGTGGTTATATAGGTAGAAGAAGGGTATGATTTTGACGATGGATTAAATCGATTTTGGTTCGATTATGCACCAACAGAAGCTGACGCAGCAGTGCGACGTTGACCTCCAGCAGCGGCATGACGGCGAAGTTGCATCGGCGGCTCCGAACAGCATAGCGGCGACCTCCAGAAGCGCTGCGTCTCCGGCTTCAGCTGCGCAACGTTTCCTTTCAGGACGTACATACGTACGTTGTTGTTGTTGTTGTTGTTGTTATGTTGTTAGATTGATGGCAGATTGGCAGTATCATCTCGGTTTGAAAAAATGTTACTAATCCTTAAAAAAACCATACTCCTTTAGGTGCCTTTTTTTTTAAAAAAAAATATTGCTTAATGAACCGTTTATTTATTGCGTATATTTTATTGCATCTTTTCAAATGGGATTATGAAACAGTTTAAGAAAAAAATCTTTTGACAATTATATGCTGAATATGCCCTGACTCCTGAGTCATCAAAAGGTTGTAAGCACTAAAAGCCACTATTAAGGGTCGATTTTTTTTTTTCCTTTACTTCAAATATCCTTAACACCGCATGTCGTAAAAAAAATTCACGGTAATAAATATAAATGTTTCATAAAAAGTAAAAAAAATTAATATACAATTTTAGAAAAGAAGAGTAGATAGTCCATTCAAAAATAAATAAATAAATAAATAAGATCACGCAACAGGATTAAAAAAAAAAAAAAAAAAATACCAAATAGTGTGACGGTATAAATTATATTCATTTCTATAACTCAGAGTGCATCGGATATCATGATAACAAATGAAGAAAAAAAGTTCTATTATCACGTCAAAATGTCAAATAATAAAAATCTTTAATTACAAAAACCTGTTTTCTACCAATATATCCATTTAAATATGTTATATGGCAAAATGTATTAAAAAATTCATCCCTTTTTTGTTTCTTCACCAGTAAGTAATATAATAGGTATATATATATACTATATATATATATATATATATATAATATATATTATATATACTATTATATATAGTATATATATATACAAAACTTTAGTGTAATATTAATGCTCACACTTATTAAAAATGTACTATGCAATAAATAAGAATCCAGCGTCAACCCTATATATAAACAGTGAAAGCATGAAAATGGGATTGACCATGGTTGGTTACATAGTTAATTATCAGTTAATTTTGACTTATTTGATCACTATTAGTTGTTTGATTTGGTTAAACAATCGATATGACCGTTTGATTAACTAACTTTTTGGTTTGGTTGGCCGAACTTTATTTAGGAGTTTATATCTTATTTTAAGTTATTAATAAGTGTTTGATAATGTTCCTAAAATAAGCTCATAGCTTAAAATAAGAGTTTATTTTGGAACGCTACTTTAGGTGGCGTTTCAAAATAAGTTCCTAGTCTCCTAACTTTTTTTCCATTTATCCTTATATTTTAAAAATGATGATATAATTTATCCTTCCCAATTAAAACCCTTTTCTCTTCTCTTTTATCTACAACTTTCCACCGCAATTATTATTATTATTATTATTATGAGATTACAACATATTGTTACATCATTATGAGATGCTAGATCTGATTTATGTTAATAGTTTTATTTTAAAATGTTAAATTTTAATATGTAAAACAAGAATAATTAATTTATGAAGATGTCCATTTTTTTTTTTTTTTTTTTTTTTTTACATTTATCAGCTTATCAAAAAGTTAATTTACCAAACATTTTATCATTAACAGCTAGCTTAATGCTCTTCAGTTTTCAACTCCGAGCTTATAGCTCCGAGCTATAGCTTGTCAGCTTTCAGCTCCCTTTCAACTTTCAGCTCCCTTTCAACTTTCAGCTCCTAGCTTATAGCTTTTCAGCTTTCAGCTCATTTCAACTTTCAGCTCCTAGCTTATGACTTGTTTCAATTAGGTTTACCAAACAAAGCCTGTGTAATAGCTTATTGTCTAAATGCTCAATTCAAAAAATGTTCAAAGTAGCTTTTTGGATAAATTTTTTAAAAAAGTCATTTTGCATGTAATAACTATCAGATAACAACTAATTTACCAACACTTCACTACAATCAGATAATATTACCAACTAGTCAAATTCACTAACCCCAAACAGCTAACATATTACGCTAACAGTTATTTACCAAACACCCTGATGGGGTGAGAACCCCGTGGGCTCGGGGCCCAAGGAAGAAGATAGTAAAGCCCGACGAGAAGAGAAGCCCAAAAGAAACGAGCCCCAAAGAGAACGGGTCAGACCGAGGAGTCGGCTCGGTCCAGGAGTCGGCGGCGAGGTGTGGAGTCGGCACGGTAGGAAGTCGGCCTAAAACTAGCCGTTAGCCCCTATTAAATTCCTATTAAGCCCATTTATCTACCTCATCCATAACCCTCCCAAATAAAGGTATACCCATTAAGTCTCCCACTTATTACCCCACTAGTAACCCCTAATTATCACACATCAATACCCTACTAAATGGTCCAACGGACACTTTTGGGACTGGTGTAGCTATAAAAGGAGGGGAAGACAAGAAGAAAAAGGGGGGGGGGGCCTTCATCATGGAGAAGGCATTATGCCACAACACAACAACAAATTATACTCATTCATTCACTCATACACACATGGGAGAACTCTCCCAAGCACCCTTACTACATACTTGGAGACTACTACCATTCTCCCACACTACTCGACCAAGAGGGCCTCATTCCACAAAGTACAAAGAAAGAATCCACCACTCGTTCATACACATGGGAGGAGTCTTCCACACCATCCATCACTCTTCTGCCATATTATTATAAACACAACACTTTGTGTAGAGAATATCCCTAAAATATGTACAAAGATACCTACAAAATACATAGTGGAGTTGCTTGGCACCGCCCAAAAAGGCCCGTGGTTTCCTTTCGGTTTCCACGTCAAATCCTCGAGTCCATTATTTTTAGCATACATTTTATGAAAAGGTGTATCCTCCAGCTTTAGGTTGTGTTGGACCTCCTTGGGCCCGAAAACCCAAAACCATCACTGGCGCCGTCTGTGGGGAGCGTGACAAAAGTCCGTTACCTCTCTTCCTGAGCAATTCGGAAAGCGTCCGCCTACGGACGAAGATTTGAAAAAGGTTCACGGAGAGCCGTGAACCAAGAAAAGAACTAGAAGAGAATCAAGCAAATAAAGCTATGTTTTGAGGTCTACAAGAGGTAACCTTTAAATTTGATGTAATATTTAGATTAAAGCACTCGGTAGTTGTTGGCGAAGAGTAGCGGTCTCTCATACTGAGGGACTCGGCCGGGGGAATTAAGAAAATCGGGACGCCGAATAAATAATTCCCCCATTAAGGACCTTAACGGTAACCACCGTGGTCACAATATTTTATTATACCCTACTCTTGATTTTTGTTACACTGAGCATACAAGCAATATGATTTCAACGAGGCTGAAAATGGATTATGCAATATGTGTTCCGATCAACCACCTTTCCCGTTCCAAGGAATGGAACTTCTACAATTAAGCATCAAAAGCTGTGTGATCCTACCACAATGAAAAAATTCAACATGCCGACTCCACGCAAAACGATCAAGGAAAGTCCGAGACCATCGATCCATAGAAGGATGATAGGCCAAAATCAAAGGAATAATTGCCATATTTGTTCACATGGCATAGGGAAAGGGGTATCTACTGTGTGTAAAAGAGGAAAAAGGAATTTCCTACATAATTCCTAAATTCCAAACATGTGGCATATGAAAAGTACATGTCTGCTACACGTAGCAATTTCTACAACAAACAAGCATGCATGGAGCATTTTATGAGAAAAGTTGCACCTTTATGTGCCTGGCCGCAGATGTGGGAGAAATTCGTGACGTTTCATGTGACAATCGAATATGTGAGCACATACCTCCATAGGCCTTAAATTGAGTACTAAGCAGTGAGTATATTGTAAGGATGCCAAAAATGAAGGAAAAGCTGCATGCACTGCTTTGTGTCTCCAAGGTGTTCGCCCAGTGATTTGAGTTCTCCATATAATCAACAAAGAAATTGAGTCTGCAGACTCCCATGTAAAAGAGAAATTATGGAAACCTCTCGCCGATTCTTTCTTCTCCAAACAGCAACTAAGGGTAACTCTTGAATGAGTATCAGGCTGGGGAGTCGGATATTGCGCTCTTTCCGACCCATCCCAAATTCGGAATCAAACTCGGCGGTAAGAATGAAAGAAGCGGCTCGAGCTCGGACAAGGGGAAGAAAACCGATTGCTCATCTCTGCCTCACCATGCACAGACCACTGCCGCTAGTCCTGGTTCTATTCTCCCCACGCCCGACAGGCTTCCGTCGCACTTAGAGTCATGGTGCTGGTCGACAAACAAAATCCCGCGATTCCGCTAAAGGCGTCAAATCTAACGTCGACTGCTCGCCCATCGCCGATAAGCATCCTGGCCAAGTCAACCCATTGCCGACTCCTTTGTTACCCCCAGTCGACGATGATCAGCCACCGGCCACCCAATAACCACCATGTCGACTCCTTGAGTCGGCCGAAGTCTCCACCAAATGGCCGTTTAACTCCGAAACGCAGCTGAACCTGGGGTCTGACTACGTCAAAAAGTATGATTGGATTATGGCCAAAGGCTCAGAGGCCGAGGGCCTGGGAAACGTGTTTGCGACACGTTTAATAATACTTATGGCGAAACATAAAGTATTCAAAAGAAAAATACTATTCATTTAAATGTAATGAAAAATAAAAATGTCTGGACGATAATATCAGAGGAATCTGGGAACGTGTCTTGAGCCCAAAAGGCTCAAGACCTTCTATCCGCTCTTCAAAAAGAATTCTTCTAGAGTATACCCCCCCATCAAAGTAAGTTGGTAGCTGGGACAGCTCAATTGACAGATATTGAGCCAGAACAATACTAATAGTAATTCCAAGAAAACATCTAGAGGTTGGCGAATCTATTAGTCGGCATGGAAATTGGCAATAAAGGCTTTTTCGGCGGACGTTAGAAATAATTCAAGCCCGATGTATTGAGGAGGAACTCACAAGTTCCAGTAATCAGTCATGTCATCCCAATTCTGGCTGGCCGTCCAGCCTCCTCCTCCGACCTGACGATCACGACGCAGAATCCATGGGGACTCCGCGTGCCCAAGCGGCGATTCAGTGATGACTGACTCGTCGGCACGGCAGAATGAGAGAATGCAATGCTAGGGATTGCAAGCTGATCACGACGGACGCGTACCAGTATGGCCGGCCGAAGAGAACATTGCGCATGGGATTTATGTCACTATAGAAAAGGGGCATGCAGTCACCTCCTATACGTCAGGCATTACTACACAGCAGCTTCGCCATCTATGTTTGCCGGCCGAGTTTGCCACTCTTGACTGGTGAGCAATCAGAAGGAGTTTGATTACAATAACGAGACCGGAGGAGTCAACTGGTCTTCTCTGCGGGAACAGTACAGAAAATTCGTACAAGAATTCTTATTTATCTAGATGCTCTCGCTAAGAGCGGAATTAACATCGAAACGAGCTATCACTTGCAAATTCGAGATTGCTCAGAATAAAAAGGGGAATATAATAAGACGGTGCGGAATCCGGCGAAAGTCGATTCGACTCCCCATGGGCTTAAACGAGAATACGGAGATGTTCTCGCTGACGCCTTGAGAGACATATTACTCAACCAGGTTTCCTCTTGAGCGAAAGATACAGGCGATATTTAGCCTTCCTGCCTGACTCCATCCCTTCTTCCGTGCAGAAAGGCTGTTAAGATTG
>VALG01010170.1:0-15038 GCA_009835305.1 Ipomoea purpurea
TTCGGAGATAACATCTTTCAATATTTTAGTGATCCGGTCAAAGTCTCAATTTTGATTTGCCATTTCACTAGCATGGTGTTAAATGAGCAACATTCTTGTCCTCCCTGAAATTCTTAAACACAACTACATAAATTTCCTCATGAGAAACTGAGAAACAAATCTATGATGGCATCTTATAAAGTCCATGAACAATAGCAAGAACAGAATAACATGAAGTCTCGTGATAGGGTACTCAACACATCTGTGTTCACCAGCAAAGAACCAATGAGCATATATAATCAAGGATACATATCACCATAGGGGCTGAATTTTCCTCCCCAGTTTCCCTTCTTTCCATAAAACCAGAACTAGCAGGTAATATGCAAGCAGATAAGTATAACAATTTACCTTTCTGCCTTGAAGCTCCACTTGCAAATCTGCAGTTTTCCTTTGCACAGCAGTAAGTTCCCTTAAAACCCTTATCAAGCTATCCTCCTTTCCATCAGTGCCACCCAGTAACATCTTACCTCCTCCTAAACCCAAAATGACAAAAAAATTTAAAAAAATCAGAATCACCATTCACACTGAAAGCCATAACAACAGGGGAAATATAAGCTGCATTAATGTGCATTGGCGAAAAAGAGTTTTAAAAAAATGAAATCACCTCCCTCACTAGATAAACGCCACTGTAATTAAATCTGACTTGTAGTTCTGAATAACTAAGCTGATGAATATCCTAATAGGTTTTACGGTGAAACAATCGGGGATGCATTTACACATTACTGGGTAAATTTGCAAATTTCGGGGAAATGCGAAAATTTTCATTTGCATATCACTTCCAAAAAGAAGTGTAACTTCAATAAATTAGGCAATTCGGGGGAAAATTACCTGGGAAGGGAAGGCGAAACGGAGAAGCCAATGTCGGCGGCAATAGAGACGCATCGGACATCCCGCCGAGGCGTCTCGCCGGCTTCCGTCCAACCAATGCGGACTCGCTCCCCATCATCATTGTAGCTTTCACAACTTTAGCATGTCAGCATGAGCACTTGTAGAGAAAAGATACCGCGTTTGAACTTTGAATTCTTGTCCCATTAATAATGTCGGAGCGGGTATTCTTTTTAAAAGGGTCCAATTGTCCTCTAAATCAATCAAATAATGCAATTGACTGAAGTGAGCCATAATATGAGAGAAAAAAAAAAAAAAAAAAAAAAAAAAAAAAAAAAAAAACTCCCATTCAAATCTTCTAAATCTGATTAAATCATTTTATTAAGATTTATATTGTACTTTTATTTACAACCTGTAAATCATGCTGCAAGTGACACGATTTTTTTTACTCGTTAATTTTATTTTAAGAAATTAAAAAAAAAAACAGTCACCACTTCGTCTAAGAAATGACAAGTCATAGTGAACACAAGCCATAACCATTTAATAAAATAATAAAAAAAAATTCCTTTTTTTTTGATTTTGGTTTTGACAGTCCATGACGCTTTCTTATACAGTTTGTGGATGTCCATTGCGGAGATAGCCCACCGAAACGCGGGTAGTTGTATCCCTCTTCTTCTTCTTTTTTAATTAAATTTTTTAATTCTTAATACTGAATAACATAGTTTAAAAAAAAATGTGTCTTAAATCTATAATGGTTTAACTTGCTAAACAAGTTAATTTGGACTTAATTGAATAATTTTACCAATTTTGAGAATTTGAATGAAGTTTATTTTTTTCCAACAAACTATTACTATCATTTTGGTTCAAACCAAACAGATACTATAACAACCAAAACCAAAATATTCAAATTACAATTTAGAAATCAAAACACGATAGATTTAGAGTTGATTAAAATCGCAATCGGAATGGCGGTCAGTATTCGAACTGAAAAATAAAATACATTTATTGTTGTAATTTATACTATTTTAAAATAAAAGAATAAAATAAAATTTTAAAATAAAGACGGTTCAAAAACGCGAACCGCCGTTCACGGTTCATGATCCAGTTTTTTTGGTTCCATAAATTTAATAAAATTGAAATCTAAATATTGGGATTCTAGATCTGAATCATTAACCGAAATTTTTTAATTCGATTGCTATAGTATTCGGTTCAGTTCGAACCGAACCGTGGTCATTGCTACATATACACAATAATTTGTTGGAGAAGTAAAATAAATAAAATGTTACTTTAAGGGTAGAAGTGTCAATTTAATATATTAGAGGGAAAATCCACCATTTTTAAAATACATTGAGGGCTAATGTGTTTACATAAATAATTGAGGGGAAAAATGCTATAAGTATATAACTTAGGGGGAAAAGGTGTCATTTTCCCCAATAATCAACTAAAGGAGAGTAGGAAAAAAAAAAAAAGAAAAAAAAAAAGAGAGAGAGTGTGTGAAGCAATTCGGGTTTGGACTTTGAATCAATGCCATTTAGAATAGTAGAGAAGTATATATGTATTTACAGGCGGCACTGAACGCTAAGAGCTCAGTTATATAGTGGCGTGTCTCTCCAAGAGCTTTACACCTAATGGATTCGTTTCACATCATCGGCGGCCAATTGCCCAGAAGACCTGGGAGATAGAGAACAACGTTGAGACAATTGGACTTGCCGCCGACGTCGGCCGACTCCGCCGCGCCTCCGGCATCGTCGGACGCCATATTTACTACGACGAGACGGCGCAGACAAGTTCCAGCAGGAGAAGCCATGGACCAACGATCCGCACTACTTCAAGCGCGTCAAGATCTCCGCACTCGCGCTTCTCAAGATGGTTGTCCATGCGCGCTCCGGTGGCACCATCGAGGTTATGGGCCCTTATGCAGGGGAAAACCGACGGCGACGCATCATTGTGATGGATGCCTTCGCTCTTCCCGTCGAAGGCACTGAGACTAGGGTTAATGCTCAGGCCGATGCTTATGAGTACATGGTCGATTACTCGCAAACAAATAAACAGGTTAGGGTTTTTTTTTTCCCTGCCGCTCAGTATGGGTAGTGGTTTTGATTGTACGGAAGCTTCTCGTTCATCTGATTACATTTGCGTTGGAGTTGCAACATTGTATGAGTAGGAGTTAGGTTTATCACGTTTCGAAACGAATTCGTTTTCAATTGAAACTTGAAAGAAAAACTAATGCAATGGTTTTAATATTGGGGCTCTTATTGAATTAAGACAGAGCTTAGATGGTTCCTGATTCTCAGTTATCATGTGGGTAGATTGGGTCCGAGGATATCAATAAATACAGATTATGTTTGCCAAATAATACTTAATGTGTCTGGAATATTGCTTCACAGTTGGCATCTTTGTTTAACTCCTGCATCTGGTACTACTTGCTAAGCTTTTTCCATATGTGAGATCAATTTGCTATTGATTGGAAATTTGGCATTTCAAATCATCTATTTACAGAAATCTGTGAATTTTATAAGTAATTCATCTCTGCATGTTTTACAGTAATCTAAGTATTTTGAGAGTTTTAGCACATTTCATACATTCTAACTTAGTAGGCTTTTTTTGTCATTGCAACATTGTTATCTGTAAATATTTATGTGGAATTCTTGCCGATGGCTAATGTTGTGCTTTGGATTTAATGCCTGAATTACCAGATATGCAGCTATTGATTTTGGTTTCTTTTTTTAGCTTTCAACTTAACTTGTACATGTATGTATAAGATGTGCTAATTTGTTTTGTTTTTGAAACAATTGGTCTTGTGGCATGTGGTGTAGGCTGGTCGGTTGGAGAATGTTGTTGGATGGTATCATTCCCATCCTGGCTATGGATGCTGGCTTTCTGGTATTGATGTTTCTACACAAATGCTAAACCAGCAATTTCAGGAGCCCTTTCTAGCCGTAGTTATTGATCCAACAAGAACTGTTTCTGCTGGGAAAGTTGAGATTGGTGCGTTCAGAACTTACCCAGAGGGATATAAGCCGCCAGATGAACCAGTCTCTGAGTATCAGACCATCCCTTTGAACAAAATTGAAGATTTTGGAGTGCACTGCAAACAGGTTATGGAATTTAACAAATATATATTGTCCACATGATTGCAGTTTTCAATCTCAGTCCAAATAGCAGATCATAACATATGCATTTGACTGCAGTATTATTCTTTGGACATCACATATTTCAAATCATCTCTGGACTCTCATCTTTTGGATCTTTTATGGAATAAGTATTGGGTGAACACACTTTCTTCTTCTCCTTTACTTGGGAATGGAGACTATGTTGCAGGACAAGATTTCAGATCTAGGTAATACCTCGAGGCCTATAATAATTTCTGTTACATACTTCTGATGTAGTTCATTCTATTAGAAGCATCAAGCATGCGTAGATATTATTTTAGAATGGGTTGGTCAAACTAATAGCATTTGCGATATTCTTAATGTCATGCAGCTGAAAAGCTAGAACAAGCTGAGAACCAACTATCTCATTCAAGGTTTGACCCTTAATAGCTCCTGCTCAGAGGAAGAAAGAGGTAGTTTTGTTGTTGTTTACTGTCAGATGGGTGATTTTAACTTTAAAATAGAGAATGTAACTCTGGAAATTTTGATCTGCTTTTTCTATATTCTCTTGGATACATGATGCTTTTCCAGAAATTAATTGTGGAGAATCTCCCAACTTGTACTTAGAAAATGAAGTATGAGATAAAAGAAAGTAGCTGGATTCTGGATGCTAAATGTAAATGATTCTGTTAAATATGGATGTGAACAATGGTTTTAGAGGAATTGCTAGCCCAGGGAGCTGCTGAAAGCTTGAGAATAACTAACTACCATGCTGTGCTAGGCTTTTCTAGTGGCAAATTACTACTCTAGATGTGTTCTAGAAGCGCAAGTGTATCTCTAATGCCAAGCAAATCTGTTGACTCATATTGGCCTGTTTGTTTACACTTTTTTGATAAATTGTTACGATGTTCTTTGTATCAGTTTGCCTCTTCCATGGGTCATGGGTGGTAGTGCCAAATACGGAGTACCACATTGTACACACGACATTATTGTGTCCGCATTATGATCTTTGCTTACTGTTCCTAATCACAAAGGATTTTGGTTGGTTCTTATTTGATCCTTGGTTCACCCTAATCTTCTGGTGAATGTCAACTTTCTGAAACATACAATCTCTTGCATGAACTGGACTTTATCTGACAAGTCTGCCATACCGTCTGTTATCTATAACTCCTTCATCTTCATCCTTATGCTTTAAAAACAAAAATTACTGACATATGAAAAGTATTTGATTCATATGTCAACTTCACCTCTTTTGAGGTTTCTATTCTATTTTGACCTATTCTCCTTTAGGAAGGGGTAATTTGTAACATGTTTGGTTCCATGTTTGTTTATTTGGAATTTGTTAGACTTATTGTGTCTATTTGGTATGTTCTATGTGAACCTTAACCTTGATATCAGAAGGTTGGACTTTGTAGGCTAATGGCTTGCCTGTTTACCATCCGATTTTGGTTTCAAGTGTCGACGACACCTCTCTTATGAAAAGAAATTGAGTTACCGTTGTTTACATCTTTTCACAAGGCCTTAATAAGCCTAGGCCCTAGGACTATGACTTCAACTTTTTAATCATTGATATTCATTAGCAATGCAAAAGAAACAAGTATTTTATACTTTTTTATGTTAATATTCTCTCTCATTTCTTCTAACCTGGCCAAAGGGCATAAGAAATCAGCTTTTGTCCATTACCATTTTTATTTTGCTTGTCATGTTCTGTGCCATTCTACTCTGTAATATGGATGGACAAGATTATATATATAGCAATTCAGCTATAAAGGCAATCTGCTGATTTGAATGCTTCTCCCTGCAGGAGGAATCTCAACTTGCTAAGATAACTTGTGATAGTGCAAAGATAACTGTGGAGCAGGTTCATGGACTAATGTCACAGGTATTTATTTGGTTCTCTCCCTTTCTCTCATATGTCTAGCTCCAGCTTGTTGCAATTGAACATTTCACTGGGATGCACATTACAAATGCTTCCATTTTATGCTTTTTTTAGGTTATCAAGGACATCCTTTTCAACACAGTTCGTCAGTCAAACAGATCCCGGACAGAATCCTCAGGACCTGAGCCCATGGTTGAAACATGAACTCGATATTACATTAGAGTTGTTATCCTCATCTCATGTAGATCTCTTTTTTTTTGTTAATTGGAAGTTGTGGGATTGTTGGCTGTGGCTGATATACGAATTTGACTAGCTAGAAGGTGATACAAAAATGGTGTAATTTATTAATGGCACTTTTGGCTCCAAAACTAGTATCAGCTTTCTTTTGAATTTTGCTGTAGCATTTTTTCCCCATATTTCAAGTTCTATGTTTAAACTTCTTGTACACCTTCTGCCCCTGGCAACACTTCATTTAAGCCTGAGGCTGAAATTTAGACATATTGGATGCTCTGCCTAGACTTGTATCATTTCATACTCACAACTTTACAATTATAATTTTTTTTTTCTTTTAATATATGGAGAAGTTACTGTCGGTACACAAATATATAATCAGGTGAGATTTCTTGTGACGATCGTTAGATCACAGTCAACTAAAGTAATAAAGAATACCAGATACATACATGCAGTATATTTTTATGTGATTGCACCATCTGTTACTGTACATAGATTGGAATTAATTTGTCCCATCCCATGATTTTCTTGAGTTTTATTTTCGAGTGTATCCAAAAAAAAAAAAAAAAAAAGAAATTGGTTGGTAATTTGGTATATAATAACTATATTTGTTGAGTGTTTGTCAACTGTGGTACTTTATCACAAATTATATCATAGGTCAGAGTTTGAATTTTTTATTTAAATTATGTACTTATTGTTAATATATAAATTTTTGATTTAAATTATGTACTTATTGTTAATATATTGTGAAGGTATTTGCTAAAGGTACATAATATATTAAGTAATTAAATAAATTGAAAATATGTAACTTGTTAATTTTGCGTATATGATATAATCTTGATCATGGTTCAAAATGCGTAATTAGATTGAATGAGAATTTAGATCCAATGCACAGAGATGAGAGGAAGATAGAATTGGAGTTGTGATGTGTCAATAAAGGTGTTGTATTTGTTTATTTGGTGATAATGGTTTCTTGCACAATATGATGTTCATGCAATGGCGGCTTAGCTTTAACTTTGAGATGACGATCATCTTAATCGTTTACCACTATATATATATATATATATATATATATATATATATATATATAATAAATTGTTACTATTTTTTAATCCTTTCAAAATTTGTTAAATATTCATTCAAATACGTGTGAATACGTATCAATACAGAACATTACTGAAATTTTTCATATGAGCAAAAACAGACATGTAGACCGTTTTTACATTAGAGAGAAACGATCTCTCTGAATATGCTTTTCCTTGGTTGATACTTGATTAGAATAGTATAGATTAGAAAAAATTACGGTATTACTTTTAAAGATTTTGATTTTGATAGGGTCTCATTTATTTACCTGAACAGGGCCACAAAAATCGAAAAATCGGCCATGAATATTAGAATTGCATATTTTGGTGTTCAAGAATCAAGTTTGCATAATAAAATTAGTGATAATTATATTACGAAAATGCTACTGTATTTTTTCTTAATTTGATATGATCCGTCCGATTTCTCATATGTAATGCTGAGATTGGTTATACGTGTAGAATAATAGAATGCCCTCCTTAATTAATTAATCAATTAAAATAATTAGTATTGTAATTGTAAATCAATTTAATTACGTAAAGCAAATTAAATGTTTACTTAATTTGCATGAAATGTGCGGGGCAATCTAACGTACGTACTTACGTTAGCTTTGCTTGGAATTTGGAAAGCCTTCAACTTGTCTTCCATTATTGCGTATTGTCTTTATATATGTATAGTTATTTTGGAAATATCAGGTGGAATTTATACCCGTGATGAATGAGGCAAATCACAAAATCTGTGTTAAGGACATATCAATACTTTCATTTTTTTCATATTGTGCACCATAAAATTACTAGCAATATAAAATCTGTAAATTTATTTTTAGTTAGTTGGCCAATAAAATTTGTAAATTGTGCACCATAAGATTGCTAACAAATCATAGCTTGTAATTTTACCCACTTTCAAGTTTTAAGTGATTTTTAGACCTTTGAAAGTGGGTGAAATTACAAGCTAGGATTGCATATTTGCATTGGCTAAAAGGTTGAGACTTGAGAGGAGAATCTTACACCTCTATTTATTCTAAATATTGTGTGGGTCAAATTGGCGTTGGTAAAATGTGTGATGCTTTAAATTTTAGAGTTTAATAGTGTGGGGCCTAAAATCTAATTTTCGAAGTCAAATTTTTGAAAAAATTCTAGTCATGGTCCTTTAATTGGACTTCTGCGAATCGGATCATGCTAGAACTTGCCTTTGTCGACACCAACCTTAAATGTTTTTTTTTTTCTTTTGGTATGGGGGATGTATACTTATAATTGTAAGGTTTAACTAAATTAAAATTGCTAACCACTTTGTGCTCATACAAAAATATTATTAAGAAAAAATGACGTTTTTTCCCCCTAAGTTACATACTTATAGCACTTTTTTCCCCTCAATTATTTATGTAAGTACATTAGCCCCTCAATTATTTTAAAAGTGGTGATTTTCTCCCCTGATATATTAAATTGACATTTCTACCCTTAAAGTAAACATTTTATTTATTTTACTTATCCAATGACCACGGTTTGGTTCGAACTGAACCGGACACTATAGTAATCGAATTAAAAGTTTTTGGTTATGATTCAGATCTAAAACCCAATATTTGAATTTCTATTTATTAAATTTATAAATAAAAAAACTGAACCGTGAATCGTGAACCGGTGGTTCTAGATCCGGTTCACGATTTTGTACCGTCTTTATTTTAAAATTTTATTTTTTTTTATTTTAAAATAGTCTAAATTCACCAAAAAATGTATTTTATTTTTTTAGTTCGGAACATGAACCGGTCATTCCGGTTCGCGATTTTAATAAACTCTAAATATCGCATTTTGATTCTAAATTGTAATTAGAATATTTTGGTTTGATTGCTATAGTATCTCTTTGATTTGAACCAAATTATAGTGATAATTTGTTAGAGAAGAAAAATAAATGAAATATTTTAAGAGTAAATATGTCCATTTAACATTTCAGGGGGAAAAAGAGCCACTTAAATAATTCAAGGGGGGAAAGTGCTATAAGTATATAACTTAGGGAGAAAAAGTGTCATTTTCTCTATTATTAATAATCATTCTCTTCCACCCTACTACCAAACATGCAAAATACTTCCACCAAAACTTATTACAATTACCAAGTATTTGATACTCATTTCGATTCTGATTAGCATGTGCGAACCAAACACACCCGTGATAACTGATATACGGGGTATCATTTTTTTTTTCAATAAGTAATAATAATGAATTAATATTATATCCTTTCAGAAAATACAATTCGTATGCTAATTATGAGTATAGTTCAGCATATATATATATATAAATTAATGATTTTATGTAACTTTCTAGAATGATTAAAGCATTCAAAATGATTGAACACAAGACTACTAGACCCTCACCAAACTAAACAGAAGTCTAAACACATGTGCCTAACCAAATTAATAAGCTATGAAAATTTCTAGTTTTTTTAATTGTCATTTTCTTATCCACACATACTTCATTGACAAATTATACTATGGCTCACATTGCAATATTAAACATTGATAAATATTAATTTTTAATATATTAAATATTTATTTTACTTAAAATAATATGTAAAACACTAAAATAAACATTCAAAAAATTAATTTATAATATACTAAAATGAACCTTCAATATATATTAATGATACGATCTACATTGTAATACAAGTCATGGGACATGATACAAAAATTATAATTCGTGTGCGTGCCATTAATTAAAACTCTGTTCGGACTGTTGATAATTTGTAAACGAATAAATAATCAAAAAAAAAAAAATTTATAATGCAATGGGCCAACTCAACAAAATAAATATCATAAAGCAATACATAAACCCGGCTACCATTAGTAATGTGTGAACTAGTGGACCAACATGGTATAGAAAAGTAGAAAATCAGAAAAAAAAAAAAATTGAATAATATATTTTTACTTATACGTTTGGGGAAAATATAAATTAAAAAAAAATTGAAATTTGACGAAATAAAAAAGAAAAAAATGGAGATGTGAAATAGTGAAAGAAACTAAGAAAATAATAAAATATAGTAAAAAAGTCTCCAAGGCATGATGAACAGTGGTTTGATATATTTTTGACTGGGGGTCGCGCGTGGTTGACGGTCTTCATACAAACACATGCCAAAATATATAATAATGATTTTTATCTTTTAAAATTCCTTTAAAACATCTATGAGATATTTTAATCTAAACAGAAATATCAAGATATGTTATAAGATATTATAGCCATACGATTAAACCTAATAAGAATCGAATACTTAATAATAGTAATGAGTTTAAGTAGAATAAATTACTTATTTAATAATAAATAAGATTGAAATCAAAATAATAATTAATTAAAATAAATAAATAGATACTTGTTCAACCGCATCTTCACAAACACAACCGCATTTGAACGGATATAATTAATCCATACTTTTACAATACTTGTTCTATTTAACAATGTTCATTTTGTATTCATCAAAATAAAATAGAGATTCTAAAATATTACCTCATTCTAATTGTGATATTACTTCAAATATTTAAATATATAATATAATATATTATTAATATAATATAAATATATATATTATATATATAATATATATATATATTATATTATACTATATATATTATATATATAATCCTAGAAATAAGACCTACCTTTTTGACAGAAACATGAATGAATGCTAAATGATATTTGTTAGAATTTGTCATTTGAATTTCCAACAATTAATTAGCCACCCTTTTGGTAATTTTGTAATTAAAAATTAAAAAATTAAATAAAATATTAAACAAAAGAGCTAGCCACTGAAAATGAATGATTATAGTTTGGATACACAGGAATTATTTAAGTAGCAGCATATAATGGAGCATAATGAGGGTTCCTTTGGTGAGATTAAGGTGGATTGTCGAAGACATTTTTTTAAAATATTATATTCATATACACAATAATATTGTAAGATGCGATAATTTATCAAGTCTCTCGGATGAATACAAATCATTTCATAAATTGATGTCTTTAATCGTATTTTAATCAAATGCAGACATTAATTCAAAGAAATAAATGCATGTTTTGAGACTAAAATATATATTATGAAAGGTAATTATGAATTATTGATGACTAAAATATCAGTTTTGGGGTGCGTGCGTCAATTTTGCCCAAAATTTTTGGGACTATTTTAAAATTTGAAAGTTATAATTTTCAATCTTTTGATTAAATTTACCATTTTGTGTATTACATTACAATATATCTAAATACAAGGACTTTGTCTCCAATGAACCAGTACTTCAAAATATCTAAATACCAAGGACTTTGTGTCAATGATACAATACCATGATCCAATTACTCATGGATGCCTTACTACTAACTCTATTACATATGTTAGTATCATGTTACATATACTTTCTCAACACTATACTATTGAAACACAAGTCCAATGATACCAAGATTCTCATGGATGCTACTATGATACCAAGTTAATCATGGATGCTACTTTCCAACCTACTACTATGAAACACCAAACTCCACTTGCCTACTTTACTATGAACACAAGCTCCACTCAATCAGAATACCATGTTATCATGGATGCTACTGACTCTAACTTACATTGTAGTATCTGTGATTCATAACTTTTCTCACCTTACCTACTGGAAGCACAAAGAGCTCTATTAACATTGTGTATCTGTATTATCTGTTCTAATTTTCCAAAAGAAGCTCTATTACATTGTAGTAACGTTCATATATTTTCTCAAACCTACACTACTGAAACACAAAGGGAGTACGGTATATACATTGACCTTACATGACATTGTAGTATCTGTCTACTTCTCAACCTATACTTACATTGTTGTCTGTGTTTTCTGTACTTCTCAAAGTAGCTAGTACCTCACTACAAAGATAGTCGATTGATTAACGTTTCTCTATGAGCACTAACATAGTTATTGAAACACCAAATTGAGAGACAGACTCAAACGAGTCATATATCAACTTTCTAATGTACATGAAGCCTCTATGAAACACAAAAGGAATACTCTGATTAGCACAAAGAACAGAGTCCACATAACAAATATGCCTCCATCGTAGATGAGCTCTTTGTCGTGTAAGTAAAAGTCTTCAAGGTAGTAGGGAAAAGTACTCACCCGGATGATAAGATCTATCTACAATAATACGTCATAAGTAGAGTACAATGTTTGGACATCAGCATGAGTAACTATGAGATTATTATCATTAGGACCCTATATAGTATTTCATATATAACGAGTTAGAGACAATTTGGATCATTGAATAGGTATCTAAAAAAACAAGTTAAGTAGTAATAGTTTTTTTTGTTGTATGATTGTGTAGGCATACCATGTAGGAAGTTTAACTTGGTTCAATCTATTGATTTAGCTCTAGTTGATGTGGGACAATATTTGGCTTTACACCATTATGATATTAATGTAATGTCAATACATGCGTATATCCTTAGAGAAACCAATGTATCAAACCAGCTTGGATTGAAACGGAATGAATTCTAAGCTCTAATATGTTCAATATGCCAAGTTCCAGTAAGATTCCCCAAGATTTGAGGTAACATATAGATAGCTTAAAGAGCATTTTCGAAGATATTGGTTTTGAATCTTGATTGGTATTCCACTTAGACAAGTTCCTTGGTAATTATTTTGTATATGAAAGCTCGAGTGAGGATTTAGATTGAGATATGCTAAAGTGAATGGTGGTATCCAGACAATAGTCAACCTCGGGCTTATATTTTAGCACAGATAAAATATTGTTATAAAGGCTATTAATTTACAAAAAATGGTATACAATTTATCAAAAGATTTAAAATATAATATACTTCAATTTAAATAATAGTCCAAAAATTTTTGGTAAATAATTACAGCAGCGAGCTTAAAACTATACTATTGTCATAGTTCACATCCTAGGTCCATAATTCATATAATTATCTTTCCATAAATATATATGTATTCATTTTTAGTCTCCAAAACTCCTCGCCACTTCCACTTCTCCTCCTTCGACCCCTCTCACCCATGTCTGCCTCTCTCGACCTCTACCCAACATCCGACTCCACCCCCCACCGACCCCCACCTCCTCCATGATATATATATAAGGACTTCGTTGAGTTTTCTCATTCTGAGAAGAGTTGTAATAATTCTACCCTTAGTTCAGCTATATCTTAATTATACATTATTATAAAGTTGGTAGTGACTTAATGAACTGTTTAGTATATTTTAAAAAAAAGTTTCTTAGCGGATACTAATCCATCTTTAATCTCCACCTAACAGTGGAACCCTCATTAATGGTATCCTATGTATACACACACAACGTTATATTATCTCTGCTTTCTGCTTCTGAGGTAGAGTCTTTGAGACTCATAATTTTGACAGATTCGGAACGCTCGCGGTATAATCATTCAGTTTTCCAGTGGCTAGCTCTTTTGTTTAAATTATTTATATCTTTATTAATATTCATTAATGTTAAACCATGCCTTAATTAAACAGGTAATTCATCTTAACCTAAAAAATGGCAGTGGCTACTAGATATTTAGATTGTCGTAAAAATTAATAAGGATACAAATCTAGCAGAAATTTTTTAGCAATTACATATTCATATCCTTTCTGCGCAAAATTTTCTGTCAACAACAAAGAGGACTAGGTCTTACTTTCTTAGAGGATACTAGTGATACTCAATTAATCTGGGCTAGGTATGTTTTTCTCCATCTTTATCTAATTATATATATCACTTCACTTCTTCTCCCCAATCTTTCTCGCTAAATCCTAATGGAATATAAGCGCTGTAAATGAGACTCAGCTTCCATGAAAGCCTCCCTGGCTGAAAGAGATGTATGAGTTTTAATATAGTTTAGTTTTTATTTTTTTTTTTTTTTTTATTTGCTCCAAAAATTCATGTTTGTTTCTCTGCATGACTTAAGCTATGTTACTGTGAAATATATTGAATATATAATATATATGCATAATTTTAGTTATTGATTAATGATAAATAATCATGTTTTTGAAAAGTTTCCTTGGGAATTTTCTCTGCGACATATATATAAATATCCATTGTTCACTTGTTCTTATGGTTCCTGTTTTTTTACAATTCTTTTGAAAGCTTTCCAAAATGTATCCAGCACTAAAAATACGTACTCACATTTTCTTCAAATTAAAGTTCATCTTCTCTCTCTTTTTTCTTTCCTTTAAATGGTCGTTCACATTCATCAAAACCCCACCAGCACATTAATTTTAATACCCAGGGGGGTGTATCAACTGTATGTAATGAATCTTTACAGTTAACAATTGCAAAACACTCAAATAAAATGACAGACAAAGGCGTTTGCCGAGGGTTGAATTTTATTTATTGATTATTAATATCATTATAATGATGGTTTGACAGAATTGAAGAATGTGGTCGACGGTAGTGCAACAGGAGGCTGGTATTGTCTCCTTTTTGAATCAATTATTAGTTTTATACGATTACTATGTTATAGATAGTATTAATTCTATGGTTCGAGATACTTCTGAGTTACAAGCAGTACTACATATTTAAGTTATTCGGTCCAGTATCTTGGAAGTTCCATCGCCATCGACTACCCCAACCACCCGAATCATTATCGTTTTATAGTAGATGACATCATGAATGGAATGATAAATGGAATGGTTTTACATTAATCCGATTATACATATTATGCTGGTATAGTATCTTTAGTGAAATGTATGCGTTTGTCATTCTATTGCACCAGCTCTCCTATTTTAATTTTTATATTATATCTCTTGAAATATCTAATTAATTATTATATTAATGCCTTTGATTATTATTACAATTGAAATTTATAATAATGTATATAAATTCTTACTAAATAAAATACTTTAGTTGACATTTATACTATATTAAGTATTTCGACTTCTTATCATT
>VALG01010172.1:0-40763 GCA_009835305.1 Ipomoea purpurea
ATTGAATTGACGGGATTCAAATCGACGGTTGAGATAATTGGACGAATTAAATGAAAGGAATTCATTTTTTAATGTTTTGTTAAAACGCAATGAATGAATAATCTAACGCACATAAACAAGTAAATACAGGCATATTGTTTTTTTAGATTTGTGTGAACAGTTGGCAGGCAACATATATTTCAGTATACAAGGAATAAATGGAGGAGCCCACTGGTGAAATACTAGAAGTCTTTGAACAGTGAACACAACAAATCCGCTGAGGATCGAATCCCCCCCCCCCCAAAAAAAGACTTACAAAAATTTTGGCCGTTTGTTCGGACAGCAAGAACAGAAATATAAGCATATTAAAGTATTTGTGTGCACATATTAAAGACAAAATTTCCGCACATTCGTTGAAGTACTCGCGCACGTTCAATGGTGTGTGGACTTGCGCATGTAATCCATGTGTACACGCACATTAAGCTATTTGGACACGCACAGCGTAACTTTATTAAATAGGCACACACACATAATATATACAATTAAACAAATTATTATATTATTGGTTCAAATCTGTATCCTCGTTTAATTAACAAAATTCACATTGTAATGATCTTGTTAAAAGTTGTTGATTAAGGAATTTAACCCACATAAAGTCTATACTAAAGGATAATCTGTTTTTTATTATTATTATTAATTTGTTTTTAGTTGTTAATCAAGTTATGTATTTTGGGAAATGAATGAATAATCTAACGCATATAAACAAGTAAATACAGGCATATTGTTTTCTTTTAGATTTGTAAACAGTTTGCAGGCAAATATTTCGGTATACAGGGAATAAACGGATGGAGCCCACTGGTGAAATGGTAGAAGTCTTTGAACACATCGATTCCGCCCAGGATTGAATCCCCCCGAAAGACTTAAATTTTTTGTTGGCCGTTTGTTCGCACAACAAGAACAGAATATAAGCATATTTTAAATATTTAGGAGAAAAGGGTCAAATTAGGCCCCTAAACATTTTCTAAGGTCAATTAACCCCACAAACTTTTGAAAAGGTCAATTGAACACATGAACACACAATTTTGAGTCACTTGACCCCATTAACCGGTAACTTTTACCTGATGAACCGGTAATTGACCGTGGCGTGACACATAAGCGTTGGAGTGGGTACTTGGCTGCCACATAAGCATAAAAAAATTAAATTAATAAAAAAAATTAAACAACCTTAAATTCTATTTTTATAATTTAAATTTAATATTTGTGCTTATGTGGCAGCCAAGTTTCCAACGGTGTCACGGTGTCAATTACCCGGTTCATCAGGTAAATTACCGGTTATTGGGTCAATTGTGTGTTCATGTGTTCAATTGACATTTTCAAAATTTGTGGGTTAATTGACCTTTAGTGAAATGTTTTAGGGGGTGAATTGACCCTTTTCTCTCTAATATTAGTGTGCGCATATTAAAGATTAAATTCACGCACACTCGTTAAAGTACTCGCGCACGTTCAATGGTGTGTGTACTTGCGCATGTAATCCATGTGTACACACACATTAAGCTATTGGACATGCGAAGTGTTACGCATGTTAATCCATGTGGATACGCTCAATAAGTTATACATAAGCGCACATTTCACGATTGAGATAATTGGACGAATATAAATGAAAGTAACCGAATTTTTAATGATATTGTTAAAAGGCATTGATAGAATAATCTAACGCACATAAACAATTAAATGCAGGCATATAGTTTTGTTTTCAATTTGTCAAAGTATCAAGACGCATATAAAGTTGTTATAAGTGATTGGATGTGGTTCTGGAAATCATGTGAATTCAAGTAACATGGGTTGGAGACAGGTGATGACATTCTTCTCGTTACTTTTAGGTGATTGAAAAAAAGACACGAACTCCCTACTTGAGTGGTGAGTGATCTTAATCGATGTTGATTGAAGTATTCATTTAATTTCAGATTTCTTGAACGAATGACAAATACATTGGAGGAAAAGAAGCGACATGAAATTAAACTGAAAGAGGGATTGAAAGATTTGGCTTCTAAACGCATGGAACTGCAAAATTCTGTATCTTCATCCTGGCCAAAACAAGTGAGCTTGTTACCCTTGCATCAACACCACTGCTACCCATCGTCTATTCACATTGAATTCATTTCCTGTATTTGGTGTTTCTAATGCAGGAAGCAGCTATTGTGAGAACCAAGAAGTTGAAGGAGCTCTGCGAGAGACACTTTCGTCTATGTTCGACGGGCGGCCGTCAATATTATCGGAGAGATTAATACATTGCTGACAAATAGTTCTAGTGTTTAATTTCCATAGACCTACTTTTCTGTTGGTCATAGTTGAGAAGTTAATGGTAACTGGGATACTTTATACACTAGCGGATTGTATAAAATACATTGCCAAAAAACTGAAACTTCAACCTGGATCCTCATACATTTTGCACTAAATTTCATCTTACCTCTAACTACACCAAGAGAGATGGATGTGTATATTAGTGGGAGAATTTGTTTATTTTCTTATAAAAAGGAAAATGAAAATTTTCAAAATATCAAATATCAAAATATATTTATTATTATGAAATATTTATGTAAATGAGAAATGCATTGTATTGTATTTTATAGGTAGCAATATAATAGCATGTATTAAGGAGTTTGATAGTGCATTATATACTTGGACTGTTTAAAGTCAGATTAGGTGAAAAAACATTAATGTTGAGAAGATTCTGAAAAACGATTATGGTTGACAATCACTTTGCGCTTGAAGGTTGTCACCAACTTTGGTATGTTACATTGTTGTATTGTGTGGTTGGATATTTTCTACATTCTTTCAATGTTTCACCCATCATCGCATTTCTCAAATTTCACTGAGTTTAAAACTCTATCTATCTATCTATCACAAAAATTTTGTAATGTCGAGACCCGCTTCACCAAGTTGTCTTTTCAATATCGGTGGCGGGTCCTTAAGTAGCTCTATATTTCGTCTCTCTGATATACAAGGTTAGTCAACATAATTTTGTTTAAGTATCACAAACTTGATTTCACTTCAAAATAATTTCAATTAAAATATTACATTTTAGTTAAAAAAATTCACACGGCTGGCGCGAAACAGTCTTACTCAAGATTTATTCTTTCTCATAAAAAAATTTCTATTAGTAATAATTTTGGAGACAAAACATGGGATAATTAAGGATGCATCTATATCTATCCACAAATTGATGAGGTCAAGTCTTTCTTAGGACTAAAATGCCAAATATTTGGGTTGTTTACCCATTGGAGGAGGACCACAAGAAAAGAAGAAAAAAATCCACTTCTCATCAGCTTTGCTTGAAAAGAGAATGCCAACTTCCATATCCACAACTGCCATTTTGACTTCAATTTCAAAGCTTAATGCATAAGTTTATTGATGGTCTGATCTAACCTCATCTTCACCTCCCATCCACCATGTTCATCATTTCCACATTATTTGGTTCAAATAACAAAACGAGCATCGAAAGCAAACTGGTAATTCAGAGCTGCGCGACTTTGAGCAAATGTCTGATGCTTCAAAAACAATAATATTGTAGTAGTAATCGACTTAATGATACTCAATGTTTCCAACCCAGCAATGACTGGTTCAAATTTAAGATGACACTGCCCAAAAGAGACTAAGTCCCAGAGATAAGGACTGAAAACAACTTGTAAAGTCTCCTCAGCATGTTTTCATCCATGGACTAATGGCATCTCACACCCTAAAGAGCTAAACTTGTATATATCAGGGGAATGAAACCCGCAGCCACTACTCAAGGGTGTGCACTGGATAAATCCCCATTGTGTCTTAGCCGGTAAAGGACTGGAATGAGGCAAACCAACCTCGGTTGCCCATAGTGACCGGCTCAAACCAAAAGGCCAATATGTCCTACCCCCACTGGGAGTTGAACTTGAAACCCTGTGGTTACCTAGCTAACAGTCTGACCAACTTGGCTAGAGTTGTCCCTAGTTCCTTACCAATTTGAATTTGAAACAAGAACCCCAAAAAACGAAAAGCATCTTAATATAGCCAACAATCATTAGCATTATCAATATTGCACAAATCACATGAAATTTAGTAATGTTAACTGAAAGGCCCCTTCCACATTATTCCATCGAAGAGGTCCAAGGTTGGCATGCAACGGGAAGATGATAGAAGGAAATATCCCAAAACATTTTGATCCCTATTGTCACACAGAGATCATCATATTCATGTTAATGAAATTTTCATAACTGCTTTATACTGATTATTGAATAATTTTAAACCAAAAGTGATGCTAAAGTACAGATTTTAAGGAGTCAATGATGTTTAGAGAAGAAATGTGCAGAAAGTACAGACTAAAATTTCTGGAGCAATAGAGTTGAGCTCTTAAAAGTGCAATATAATAGCTACTCCATAAATCTGTCACAAAAGAAAGAAGAATTCAACTAATTACCTGAAACTCCGATAATCCCGTGTTATCAGTTATAGATCAGTATTTTGGCTCTTGACCGGAAGGCTCCTGTGTGCTTCTCAAATGGAAGTATATTACACTTGTGTGACATGAACAATGTGATAAGAAGTACAGTATAGGAGAAGTAAAGTATTTACTTTATTGACTGTGCCTAACTAAAAAGAGCTAGCAAATAAATATTCCGGGAGACTAAAGACTAGTGAGAATATTTTTTCGAGAAAAATCAATTCTTCATTAACTTAAAATGGGGGTATCCAAAATCAAAGCCATATGACATAACAAAAATTGCAAAGCACATATAAACCAATATAGAAAAAAAAGCTATTAGAGCCTCAAAGTTCATCTGCACTCAACCCCAACTTCAGCTGCTCGTCTAGGTTTGCTCTTCCTTCTGCTCCCATTCGGTCTGAACCCGACTGACTTTATTAATCCTTGGAGTTGGTTTTAGTTCCCACGCCATTTTCCTCTTTAACCGACTCACCATTCTCCTTCACTTGTGAAGGCCGCTTCCTCTTCTTGCCATTTTCAACACCTTGATTACTAATATCTTTGCTCGACTTGTTGCTTTTCAAATTCTCGCTGTCTTCTTCATCTCCAGCTACCTTCTCAACTTCAACTTCATCCTCTTCCTCCTCTATTTCATCCTTCAATGGTTTCTGTGGTCTTCCTCTTCTCCTAACAGGCGGCATCTTCTCTTCTTCACCACTCCCAAGATCCTCGCGAACAGACTGTTTCTTTCCCTTTCCTCTGCCTCTACCCATTCTCCAAATCCAAAAAGCTTTACTGACCTAAATTTCTACCATTGAAAAAGACAAAGCATTGGGGGCCTTAAATATTTGTCTTAACAATAAAGTTTAAAACTTTAAATCTAGAATACACTGAGATTAACACAAATCCAAAATTTCCCAAAGCTGAACCTATGGGAATCATGTACTTCAAATAATAAAGGCAAGTAAAAATAGAGAGCTAATCCTATATAGAAGTACATCCTCAGAGCCTAACTGAAGAAAAAACAAGTACAAACAAATCGAAAAGAATCAAACCTATGTTTCTTAGTGTCAGCCATTATAAGACAACAAGACATGGAATACTGATAATCATCCAACAAAACACTGAACCTTATAAATCATACAAAATCCTAAGATTTCAAGAGCTTAAACAGCAAAAATGAACCATAAATTGGGTATATCAGAAACTCAGAATCAAAATCTTAAACTACATACATGCATAACAACAAAAATAAAAATAAAAACCCTTCACGCATAAAAAGCATATTTGCAAACAAGTAGAAAAGTAGAAATAAGAAATCAGAAGATCAACCACAGAGTAAATCTTTATGATAAAACATTGAAAGTGAGAAATAGAGCAACAGTCATATGGAAGTTTGTTGGAACTGAAACCCCACTAAACCTGGGGAAAAAAATTGAATCTTTCCATAAACCCATCAAAGACACTGATAAATCTTATCCGTGAAGCTTCGAGGATTTGAACAGAGAGAAGGAGCGTACCAAATGAAGCTGACTTCCCAAGAAACGGCCAACACTGGCATCTTTAAGCAAGAACCCATTTTCCGAAAATCAGATTAAGCCAATCAAAACACCAGAAACCCCCCATAATCAGATGCTTTGTCCAGCTCTCCTGGCTCTATCAGATTAGTGCTGGAATATTAAGGAAGCAGGCAAAAAAAAAAAATTGATCTGAAGGGAAAATAAAGAAACCCAGATGAGAAAATTAAGAGAGTGAGAAAAGGTTAAGAATTAGAGCAGAGATTTGAAGAGATAAATCTGTAGAATGATGAGAGGCTGAAGAGGAGAGGGAATAAGCTAAGGCAGAGGCAAAGAAGAGTGCAGAGAGAATGAAAAAAACAAATGGGACAGTAGCAGTAGAAGTAGAATAAAATAATTAAGGATTTATTTTGTTGGTTGGACTGTTTGGGTAATTAGGTTTTAGAGAGTAAAAGAAGGTGGCTTTCTAATTTTATTTTTAAAATTAAATTTTATTTATTCACTCCTGTATTCCATTGATTATTAACCATTTTGGTTATGACTAAAAGTGATTAGCGAATAGGACTGCAACTTGTGCTTCATTTCATAATTTTAATTAGAATCATGATATAAAAAATAGAGAAAATTCAATATAGTTTATAGGTATATATAGTTTAATTATTCACTGATATTAAATTAAACTATAAATAATTTGAATTTTTATTAAATTAAACATAAGTTTTATTATCATGTCATGATGTTAATATTTATCTCTTGACATATTAACTATAAGATAAACTTAAAGAGAAATATATAATTAATTTTTTTTTATCAATAATTGCTAAATGCAATTATAAGTTCATTTTAAATTTAGTTACCCCTTTAGTTATTTAGGATTAAGATTGCAATCAAATTGCACCAAATGGTTTACTTAAAAAAATAATAAAAAATAAATAAAATTAATATAATTATATTAATAATAATATAAATAATAATAATAATAATAAATAATAAAAAAGAATGAATTCCGCTTTTGATTTATGAGATGAGTTCTTCTTTTAATTTTAGGAGTGAACATGTAACATGCATTTTTATGTATTAAAGTCGCGTTTTAGGAATTTTATTAACCAATTACGCACATATTTTGGAGTGTTATAAGTTTCATCTAATCTTTACTTTTATTTTTTGTAACGGTGATCATAAATGCACAAAATTAAAATTAAACTAATGGCGGCTACTATGATGATTCATAATTAGAAATGACATTAGCTGTAGAAAATCGAGAAAACTGTGGACAAGCATTTTGAAAAATCTGTATTTTTATTTTATTTTGAATAAAGGGGTGGGAAAAAACCCAACAAGGCTAAATCCGGGTGTCTGTAGTTACATAACGCACCCGGTACATACTTAAGAACTCTTTAATGCACTTAGGCGGCCCATTGATTCAAATTAGTCACACTGAGATCTTGATGCATTTTGGCAGCTTGTCCGCAATAGTGTTATTCTCACTCCGTGTGTGAGAGATGTCTACAGTCCACTTTTTCTCAAGCCACTCTTTGCAACCATTTGACCAAGTCCCCACATTATCCTAGGGGTTCAGGCGCGTCAGTGAGCAAAGTACCGTTGCTGCGAGTTCGTGAGGACTTTGACGTCCTTTGCCCAAGCTCCCAAGTCCATTTCAGGCCGAGATATATCGCCCATAATTCTTCAGTTGCATTGCTCACTCTTGTCATGCAGCTGAAGCCTTTTCATCTAGTCTCCATTTTGGTTACGCAAGACGCCTCCACATGATTAACTAATTTGATTGTTATTACCTTTTTTAGAGACTAAAGTTAATCACTAAAATAGATGACAAATATTACTCCGTGTAGTGGTTAAAACGGCATTTGTTTTTATTACTTGGGAAAATAAATTAAATCAATTTTAACAATATGCAGTTACTTCCCATTATTTTTTTTTTTGTTTTAATTAAAAATATTATTAAATGAACAAAATCAAGAAAATGTGTAAACATTCAATGATACGCAATATTCCAAAAATACCTAACAATTTCATGAACTTTTGACCTCAGAAAAGTGTTTTTTTTTTTTTTTTTAATGGTAAAATATTAATTCTTTTTTTCTTTTCAATTGTTGTATAAAAGTGAATCAATGGTTAAGGTTGAAGGTGAAGGCCAAAGGTATATATAAATTTCAAAGGAATATTTAGTGTGAAAGAAAAGGTAAAAAAAAAAGTAAAACATATATATAGATGGGAGAGAGGGAGGGAGGGTTTAATGTAGACATAAATAAAAGCATGATCCAAGCTAAGGTTGACCCCATAGAGTTGGTGTGGGTTGTAATTGATTGTCTTTCAGTATGGTAGCTGTGATTATTAGCATCATTTTTGGAAGCATGCCCATTTTCTCCATTTATTTTTTCTGCTCTCAATTCAACAATCAATCTTCATTCTATCATATATATACTTCGTATTAAAAATCATGTCATTTAGAGGTGTTTGGCAATCAGCTAATAGCTGATTGGGTTAACTGTAACTAATAGCGTATTGTGTTAGCTAGTTTGACCAACTGATTATATTAGTGCTAATTAATTCATAGTAAAGTGCAAGCTCCCAAGCAATGATAATTACAAGGTGTGTAGACTTTTAGCTAATATAAGAGACGGATGACTATTATGTTGGACACTTAGACTGTTCTCAAAATAATATGATAAATCAACTCCATTTAGATGCTTTAGGTGCTCTAACGGAAGACTCAGAGGTTCCGAAAAAAAAAAAAAAGATTAAAATTTTATATACCATATTTTATTTAGTTCTTTTCTTAATATACTGTTTGGTAAATGCTGTTAGTATTAGCTGATTAGGTTAATTGGAGGGTATAACTAGTTGATAACATTAGTTGATTGTAAAAAAATGTTGGGAAAAGGGTCAAATAGGCCCTCAAACTATTGATCAAAAGTCAATTAGGCTCTCCAACTATTTTAAGAAGCAATTACACCCTAAACAATGTATATTTGATGCAATCAAACCCAAATACAGGTAAATAATCTGCTATCCCAGGTCATCCCAAATCCGGCGACACTCCGACATATTTTACGGCAAAAAAATGACCGGCGACCGATGGAAATCCCTCCAAAGAAGGCCACCACAGCCGGAGAAAGCAACCCAGAAATCTAGGTTGCTTCTCCGGTCGAGAAGGCCACCACTGTGGTGGCCTTCTCCGGGAGGGGTCTCCGTGACGGCGACCGTTCGCGGTCGCCGGTCACTTTTTTGCCGGAAAGTAAGTCAGAATGTTGCCGGATTTTGCAATGACTTGGGATAGCAAGTCATTTACCTATATTTGGATTCATTGCATCAAAATACATTGTTCAGGGGTGTAATTGTTTCTTAAAAAAGTTGGAGGTCTAATTGACTTTTGAGCAATAGTTTGAGGGCTTATTTGACCCTTTTCCCAAAAATGTTTGGTAAATTAGTTGTTAACGATAACTGTTTGATATAATTTTGATCTTTTCTCAAAAAATTAATGAAAAAAGTTATTTTGAATAGCTTTTCTCAATTAATAGGATCAAATAAATTAAATTAACCTATAAGCTAACTATATTTCCAATCAGGCTATATATATATTTATTCATAAGTTTAAATTGAAATATTATTTTTAAAATAGAACCGAAGTCTTTCACTTGGGAAATCCATGGGACCCATGTCTTTAATATTACTAAGCTTAATAAATAAATAAAAAATCTTTCATATTTTGCTGCCTCTTGATGAAGATATAAAGGATTTGTTTTATTTTTAAAATTTCTTTCTATTTCTTTCTCCAATGAAATCATAGTTGATGTATAGTAGGAATAGTATTCTTTGTCTCTTTGCTTACTACGCTTAAAAAATTTTCAACTTGACAAGTCTATTAATACTAGGAGACAAATCTTCACAAATATCATGTGACATTGATTAAGAAATATAATTTTTTGATGTCATATTTCTGAAAACTTTGCACCTTATAATAATGTTGTCTAAGATTCTCCAATCACATTTTATACCATGTTGCTCCATAATTTCACTTTACCTATGCTCTTTTTTTTTTCCAATTTATTTAACCATTAATTTATAGCTAAACTTATTTTTATTACCACTATCTATTATAAATTTCTCTCATATGATTCATGTTTTATTTTTTTTAAAAATCTGTTTTTGATTATTTGATTAGAGAAAAAAAAAAGTTATCAGTGACTTGACACTTACTAGATTTTTATGTATATTTTTTTCCCATATGTGGTAGTAACATGTACTTTTTAAAAAAAAACTAAATAATCAAAACACCATATATAATATTAGGAATATGTTATTAAGATTTTGATGATGTTAATATTGTTTAAAGTTAAGGAATTTATCTAGTAAGTGGAAAATTAGAACAATTTTATGAAAAAAAAAAAAAAGAAGAAATAAGAGAATTGAAAAATTAAAAATGAAAAATTTATTTATCAAACTCAATTCTCCAATTCTGTAACATATCTCAATTCTTCCCCTTTCATTAGTTTTGAAGAATTTAGAATCACAATTCTCCAAATGAAGTAGTAGAAAAACATGAGCAAATAGTGCAAAGAGGTTAATAGTTTGAATCTCTTCTGTGTATAACCTAATTATTTTGTTAGTAAATTAAAAGTACGGAGAAATGAAAACTGAAAAATGAAAGTATTCCCAATTTTATGTTGCAAGTATTATGTTTGATAGGACAAATTGTAAATGTCAAAATAAGACTTAGTTTATTCGTTAAAGTTCTATCCAATAGATATTGTCAAGAAAATCTTATAAACAGTAAATAATTGTGTAACATAACCTTCTACTAGTAGATATTGCTACTTATAGCATAGTATTAATTACAGCAGACCTTGATATATTAACCAACAAATCGTTTCAACATATATGTCCAACAGATCCAAAAAGACTATTCAACAATATATTTATCAACTTAGTTAAGCTGAAGTACTAACCAATGGCAGACCTTGTAATTCATTTGTTGAGGTATTCAGATAGATGTTTTACCATCCAACAACAACTTGAATCAATAGTCTAAGCAAGGCATGACATATTTTCTCAATGTAATAGATCCAAGGTCTACCGGACTAAAGTACTATGAAAAAAATCAATACGAATAATAAAATGTCTTTATGAAAAAAAAAGAAGATGTTAGGCACATTCCTCAAAACTCCTAACATCAAAACAAGTTTGAAAAGTTCAAAATTACTTTTTGCATACAAAGTAATTTGGTAATTCCTTTATATTAAATAGACATTGGCTCTTTAAAAAAAAATAGACATTGACTAATAGCCAAATATATCGATGATTATATTGGATATTGACTCTTCATAATGCCTTCCTTCAACTTGAGGCAGGCAGTAATTCACACTGTTTTAACCTTTTGGTAATTGAGCATCCAAAACGCGGGAATTTTAGTGTACATCATCTTTATTGGTCCACTCCGCTTTCAGTGTTTCATATTTTTGACAATTGTCAATTCTTCAAACACAAGCACCTGCTAACCTTAAACAATTCAAGATTTTGGAGTACGTACATTAATGGTCAAATGATTATTCCCTTAAGTATTTGGTAAGCGTGTCCAAATACATATATCTTAGATTCAATTTTAATACATAGACCGACCGGTTGGTGCTTAACATATTTTGACTAATCTTGATAATGACTAAGAGTGCGCAAATTTTAGTAAAAGTTTAATCGATCGAATCAAAGATTTGCAGTTAAATCGGTTTTAACAAAAATATTTCGGTTCAGTTAATGATTAAATGTTTAATAAAATTTCAGTGAACAATTAATTCAATTCGAATATATGATTAATCAAAATTATATATATATTCTTTGTTAACTTTTATTTATACTTACACTATTTAAATTTTTTGCTTTTATATTTGTAGTGTTGTTATTATTTTTTATTTTATTTTATTTTTTTATAGATTTATTACTATAGGTATTGATGTAATTTGTAATATTAATTTTTTTCTATAATTTTAATAATTTAAAAATTTAGTTAAAAGTTTATAGTTAATCAGTTATCGACAGATTAACTGAAAAAAAAAATTGGTTCGGTTAATTCAGTAACAACAAGTTTAATGCGGTTAATGGTTTAAGATTTAAATTTTCAATTAATTCGATTGACTAAATACACACTCCCAATAATGATTATAGTTTGCAAATAAAATGTGTTGACTAGTTAAGCTAGTTGAGTTGTGCAATTACTTAGTTCGAGTTCAGGATAAACCCACTTACAATCTTATATAAAGTTTATCTCTCAAGTCTTAACCCACTTACAATCTTATATAAAGTTTATCTCTCAAGTCAAAAATTTGTGTTGGAAATGCAAATTGGAATTGACCATCATAATTAATTCATTCTCCTGGTCTGTTCTATTATATATATATATATATATATATATATGGTTGAGGTTCATATGAGGACAGTGATATATAGAGAGCTGTGCAGATAAATAATATACACACGACAAATTAGTATATCATGCACACACTTTAATACACAATACACACTAGCATACATGTAAAACATCAAGTTTTGAACTCATTCTCTATTAATTAATAAACATATGCACACGACATACAAACTATGGTACACGACTACAATAGGTCACGCACACGAAATACAGACTAATGGCACACGACTACACCTGTCAACCCTATGCACACGACATACAAACTATAACACGCCCTACATTAGTCCATGCACACGACATACAGATTAACGGCACACGACTATACATGTCCACATAGTTCCTCTATAAATACTTGTCCTCGCACACACACACCACACACACACACACACACACACACACACACACACACAACACACAACAGCACACACACACACACAACACACCACACACACATATATATATATAATATATATATAGTAGGGTTCCAGTGAGAACATGAGAACATATCATGTGCATCCATCTAATATTTTTAATGGTATAGTTAGATTAATTAAGTGTGTGCGAACGTGCATTAAATGTATACAAACACACTAATTGCGTTTGCATATATTTAATGCGCGTTCGCACACACTTAATCTAATCTAAACCATTAAAAATATTAAATGAATGCACACTATTTGTTCTCACATTCTCACCTAAATTTTCATATGATCTTTTATATACTATATATAATATTAATATATATATATATATATATCCTCGTTTGAACTAGCATAAATTTATAAATATTTGTGTAAACTTGGGTATAATGATTTACCCCCAATTCAATAATAGTGAAATCATTCTTGAGATAGTAACTTATATTTTTCACGGCATAGTTATTATTTACATGACGAGTTTAATTTTGCGTTTTAGCTCACGTCCGTCAACATGGTTGTATGAGACTGACTTAAAAGCCCTTTGTACTTTTTTACAGGGATTATTTATTATAGTATATGTACCATGTACAACATGTACCAATTGTTGGTTAGAGATGATGAGACTTGTAGGTGACTAGCAGTTGTTTGCATGCCATGTATATAGTTAGTTGTTCAACAAATTATTAATCTCTGGATTCACAATTCAATATATATCCATATCATTCCCAACAACAGCAGACATATCCCACATTATCCTCATTAAGATGCATTTTCTACTCAAAAATCTTCATATCCAACTACTAGTATAGGTTGTGGGCATCAGGGACAACTCTAGGCAAATTAATAAGACTGTGATTTATTTACGTAATCATCAAATTACAATGTTCGTACTCCCAATCATTAACAGTCCTTGTGTAGGAAATAACATTAGTAATTACAAAATAATTTATATAGTATTTATTATTATTATAATATATATATATTATATATATTTTATATATTATATATATTTATAATATTATAGTATTATATATATTATATATTATATATATATATATATAGAAAAACGCTCATATGTGTCATGTCATTAGGTAGTTGTCGTATCTGTGTCGTTTGAATCAGTTTATCTAAACGGCAGTGGTTAATCTGATGATAATTTTACGCTGGCTGTTTGGTATCGCTGGGGGTGTTATCGGTGAATTACAGTGTCATTCTACTACGCGGGCGGGGTTCCAGCAGATACACCAACTAGTGTTGACACATTACACCAATAGTGTAATAACCAACCACCACACAGTGAAACAACACCAATGGTTGTCAATCCCGCTTTTGATGGTAATCACAATAGCCATTTTGTTATAGCGGCGGCTTCCAGCAATCACACCAACAAGTGTTGACAACACTGGCACCAATAGTGTCAATAAAAGCACAAACAGAATTGTGATTTACCCTATTCCGGTTTTTATTGAAAGTTTACCCTGCACTTCGCCATGGAGTAAGGAGAATAAGTGCGCTGAAAAGGTATTTGAAAAAATCTGATATTAATATGATCATTGGGATCTATCTAATCTAATTGGCCTATAATATGACCATATGAACCACACACTAACAACACGATCACAATGTTATATAGTATATATATATATTATTAGTATATAGATGTATATAGTATGATCAAACAAAATGAAATTTATAATCTTGAAAGATATAAATTCAACAAACATATATATAAGCAAGGGATTTATTGTTTAAATTATAATCTCTCACTTATTTGATAACCGATAAGACACGAAGGATCGAAGACGAGCCTCCAAGCACAATGACGGATAGATTTGCGGGTAGGTGGTTAGTACGAGTCGAGCGAAGCACTCTCTTCTTAAAAACTTTATTTGCCGCCTCCCAAAGGTGATAGGAGCGTCGCGGCCTAGATTTTCCAGGATAAAGCGTAATACGGTTCAATGTAAGAACCCAGCGAACTAGAGCGTTTTGGAAGAACTTCAGATGGCAAGAACAAGAAGAAGAGCAAGGTTTCGAGAGGGAAAAGGCCTAGGATTTCAGATGTTGAAAATGACCTGCACTTCTATAACTTATATAGGAGTGTAGGATTAATAACATTTAACCTGGCAATTGGCATTCAACACTGATATTAAATCAGAATATATAACTTCTGTAACCGCTGACCATTAACGTGAGAATCAATTCTGGAATTAATTCGAAATTAATTCTTGAAATGATGAATTAAAACTTTGAACGGTCCAGACGAGAGCTTATCGATTCTGCCAGAGCCAACGAATCGTTTGGTCTAGAACAAGCCGACGACTCTAGTTGGTCGAATCGACACAACGGCTGACATAACTTAGCCCGCAAGGCCAGCCAATTATTCGTGCCCGAGTACACAAGTCAAGCCTTTTATTCGTGCCCGAGTACACAAGTCAAGCCTTTTCAGACTCATTTTGAGATTTGGTTTTCACCCCCTGCACGCGAGAAAGAGCCTTATGATTTACACTTTAATAGGTTTTAGAAAGGCTCTTGTATATATAGTGGTGCAAACCCACCTCCCAAACCAATGTGGGACAAATGCTACGTTTAAAGCCTTTCCCTCATTTTTCCAACTCAAATGAGTCTACTTTGAGAATCAATTTTTCTCATTCACCCATTATCCGTTTTGAGTGTACAATATATCAATCTCTTTGTCTCACTACAAAGAACCTGAACCCACTCTAACCCCACCCAAATCGAAAGTGGACCCCACTAATATTTGTACCACAAAATAACAACTTAAAATGTCATTTTATGCTATTTTTCCAACAGTCTGTTGGCGTATTTAGTTTGAGCCGGTCAGCTATGGGCAACCTAGGCTACTTTACCTCCTTGTGGTCCTTTATCGACTAAGGTCAAAAAGCAGAGTTTTAACCCGTGTATACGTTCAGATTGTGACAACGATTTCCCTTGTCACTAAAAAAATAAAAATAAAAAAGAGTAGTGAACATTACATATACTATATTATAAGTCAACCTTAGC
Source organism: Ipomoea purpurea (assembly GCA_009835305.1). NCBI lineage: Eukaryota > Viridiplantae > Streptophyta > Magnoliopsida > Solanales > Convolvulaceae > Ipomoea > Ipomoea purpurea. The sequence continues at coordinate 15,829 of VALG01010172.1, forward strand.
CAAGTTGGTTATGTGTTTGACTTGGTAACCACAAGATTACAAATTCGACTATTGTGTGAGCAGCCTATTTTCGAACTTGGTTTGAGAATGTCAACTATAAGTAACATAAGCTAATTTACCTTATTGTGGTGATTTAACGATTGAGGTCACAAGACAACATTTTCAAACGCCGCACATCCTCAAATAACAGACGCGAGCCCCTCATCACTCAAAAAAAAAAAGGAAGAAGAAGAAGAAAAAGTATAGTGAACATACGTATGAAAGATCGCAAACCTCTTAGGTCTTGATGATCTAATAATATACATTATCAAATATTTCAAGTTAAATCTTTATTATTCTCGGCAAATTATGTTGTGCAACCATGTGCACCATACATGGTGGACACGGTTGCAAAAATGACATTGTTTTGACGTTCGACTTTAAAAAAAAAAATAGTTTCGATTGTCGTCAACGTCGTTATGTTGTGTATAATTTGAATTAAATATCCAGAATGAATAAACTAAATTTCCAGAATGAATGAACTATATAGTTTAAATTATGTACAATATTACGTCATTAACATTAATCAAAACTGAAAACATTTTTTAAAAGTTGAATATCAAAACGATGTCGTTTTCGCAACCGTGTGCACCATAATGCACACGGTTGCACATCATAACGCTCCATTATTCTCTACCCGTTAAAAAAAATTGTGTTGAAATTCCAAATTGAAAGCCTATCTAGATGGGTTGGGCCCCAAACTTGGTTATCCAAATTCGTATGGGCTTCTGGCTATATAGTTTGGGCTAAGACCCAACTTGATTATTTTTAGCCCAATGCTTGTGTCCCGGCAAATTATGTCGTGGAACCGTGTCCACCTTGTATAATTATGAATATATAGTTTAAAAATTATGAACATATAGTTTTATAATTATAAACATAGGGTTGTGAACATAATTATGAACATATAGTTCTATAATTATGAATATAGAGATTCAATAATTGTGAATATGAAGTTCATAAATTATGAATATATAGCTTTATAATTATAAACATAGTTCAGTAATTATGAATATAGAGTTTTGTAATTGTAAATATAGAGTTCAATAATTATGAATATGAAGTTCAAAAATTATGAATATATAGCTTTATAATTATGAGCATATAGTTCAGTAATTACGAATATAGAACCGTGTCCACCTTGCAAGGTGGACACGGTTCCATAGCATAACGATTGTTGTCTCCCGGCAAATTATTGTGTAGACCATGTTATGTGAACCATAACAAAAAAAAATCATTTTTAATATACTAAAAGTACATTATTTATGTACTGAATGTACATTATTTGATAGTATGATCCATACAGCTGTGTGGACCATGGTCTACACAATGATGATTGTTGTTCCCGCCATGTTTTCCCATTTCTTGTATTATAAACTGACTTCAGAGTCAAGTTATCGTGACTCGTAAAATTCTAATTATTTAAGAACTTTCTTAACATTTATTATAGGAAAAATTACCAACTTTTCGTCCTTAAGTTATAGGATAATTGTAGAATTCGTCCTCTGAATTCGTCCTAAAGTGATCATTGGCGTTGCATTTTTGGTCATTTTTTCTTTATTATTTTATTCACGACATTTGTTCACATGTAGTTGATGGTAAATTGGTAAGAGCTGGTGATGAGATTTGTAATGAGCAGGAATACAGTGCGACCAAATTGTAAGACGCACATTATATTGATGAAGGAGTTAAAGTTGAGGAATCAGGGCGTGACATTGTCAATCACGTAAGATGATGTTTTTTGGATCAATAATTCATCGTATCTTTGTTGCATGTAACATAATCACCCACCTTCATTTTCTCTAGTCAGCCAGTTAGCTTTAAGTATTTTGTGACGACTAATCTAAATAATGTTCACATATGCATCCTCGCACACACATATTCAATTACGTCAACCTTTTTTGTTTTGTTTAACATATAATGTATCGCAACAATCAATTGATGGATTAAATAATTTTATTTTTTTGTGCGAAATAACTAATAATTGTTGGTTGGGATGTTGTGCTAAATTTATTGGCCTTAATCCAATAAGATTAGCAAATTATATTATGGATCATGACCCCCATTATAATGTAAATCACAGATAAATGTTCATTTTTAATATATTGAATGTTCATTTTTAATATACTGAAAGTTTATTTTTCTTTCAGTATACGAACGAAAAATCATTCAATATATTAAAAATGAACTTTTAATATACTAAAAATGAACCATATGCCATGTGGTCACCTTACAAGATAAATCATGATCCATGGTATAATGATTGAATAAAATTAGCATATAAACTCAATGAAAGCATATCAGAATTAAGGTACTTAGGTGCCTCAGTCAAAACTAGAGTACACATAAAATCTTGACCACCTAATTGGCCAGATCGCTTACTCTTACATAAAAAACTTGTTATACGACAAAATAAACAATTATTACTTTAAGAAAAAATGATTGCAACTACTTTGAATACTCATTTTCTAAGGAAGATCTCAAATTAATGATTTTGTATATACTTGGTATAACGTTTTACAATTAGTTAGGACTAAATAATAGGGCCATCAATTGCAAGGCATTCCATAATATTGAATCTTCAATATAATTTTGCTACCAACCTACTTGAGATGACTTGTGCTTGCATGTTTTTTTTTTCTTAACTATTTCTTACCGATCTTATTACCACTTTTAGCAATTATACTCTCATAATTTGCGACTGGAATTAGTTCATTCATATTGATTGCGGTATTAATCAATGCATCTATAAGCACTAATTCTGGTAAGATTTAATATTCTTACGATAAGAGATTGATATTTTAAGATATTTCAAAGTTTTATAAATTAGAGAAATTTAATTTTAAATCAACACGTTAACTTAAATAGGAAAAAATTGCTTTTTGACGTTATGATTTTTTATCGATCTACATTCTCATCTTCTTCTTCTTCTTCATCTCAATGATTAATGGGAGATGAAGTCATTCCATGTTCCAATGATTACAAGGCTTTCATAATTTGGCAAGTTTCCAAACGCACCAAAACATTCTGTTAGCTACCTCTTACATGGATTGGGAATTTCTTGTACTATTAATTGGTAATTCGTATTCTAGCTAACTTAATTAGGTAGCATGTTACATCTTGCTGCATTACACAATCAATTCAGTGGAACTTTACAGCAATTCATGCCTAATGATAATAACATAATCATCATTTCTCATTCATGACAAGTACCTTGATCTACGAGATTTCTGGGGAGATGGTCAAATAGGTCATTGAACTTTAGCTGAAAAGGTAATTAGCCCCTAAACTTTTTAAAGATGTAATTATACTCATCAACAATTTATTTTGATTCAATGAAATCAAAAAAATAATTAATGACATGCTATCACAGGTCATTAGGGTTCTGACATTCTGACGAAATTTTATGTTTGGGGCAAAATATAAAACTTGAGATAAATTTACAATCATAAGTTAGTTTAATTTTGATGTAATTAAAACTAGAGTCGCATTAGTGACTCAAACACGTTAATCCAATCCCATCATACAGGGAAAAAAAGTGGAATATATGGAGGGGGAACAATGAAACTAAGAGATCAGATGAAATTATTAAAGAAAAGCAAGATTGAAGTTTTGAAAATGTTGCAAGAACCTAGAAAGCAGCAATAGATATAATGTTGAATTACATGGGATGGGGCATATGTATGGATGTATTTTTTTTTTTGCTTTTGCGATGTTTTCTCGTTTCTTTTTGTGAGGGTGACAAGTGATGATTCGATGTAGGGAATAAAGGGGGAGGGAGAGATATGACGTATTCCCAATGATCTTCTCACACTGTGATTGATGAATATTTGTATCTTTTGGTACGAACATTAAAGTGTTTTCACCTACTGTTTACCTGTTCCAATTCCCCCACCCACCTTTGCTCCTTCTTTCTTCCATTCCTGCTCATCAATCACTCTCCAATCTTCCATTGTCTTTTCTTGTCCTCATACAACTCTATTGGTTATTGATTAATTCAAACAAAAAAGTTGAAAGTTCTGCTTCAGCACCATATTCAGACCAATTCCTGTAAGCATCGGACCGGCGGACTGGTCCAGTACTGGCCAAATTGATTTTTTCATACGAGAGGGAATTTGAACTCCCAACCTCTCTTAAGAGACGAGAGTGTACGGCTACTCATGCAAACTAAGCTGGTTAATTAAATTGTTGATCTATTTGGTATAAATTAAAAAGCATTGTAATTGTTTTTATATTATGGGAAGTATCATGCTAAGTGAAGCAGTGAAGCATGTTCAACGGTTTCATGTGTGTCTTCATAGGTAAGATTGAAAACCCAATATAAAAGGGGGGTGGGGTAATTAAGTTGGAATCTTGGATCACGAGGGGAGAATCTTGTTATGGAAGTGCTAAACCCAAACCAATGTCAGCTTGGTTTTAGTTATACGGCGTTCCGGGCGGATCGAGTTAATGCGCTCATGTGTGATGTGTTCATACATACATACGCTATTAAACAAACAATTAAGTGACCAGGCCACCATGAGTTTCCATCTTCTCATCATGCAATATCTGTGATGAAAACTTTATAATTTTGTGGCATATATATATTGTACGCCATTTTTTCATACTTTTATGATGAAATGAGATGGGTAATTATACTCAAGTTAGGACTTTAACACTATTTCAAAACTTAGTTCAAGATAAAAGTTTGACTCGATCGAATTGCACTATTAGGTTTGAGACAAATTCTAATAAATTATATGTCGGAATCACACTAATAGGTCTAATGTGGTGGTGCATTACTAGTGGCTTTAGTCGGTCATGGCATTGCATGTGTCGTGCTTTAGTCTGATGCAATGTGGCGAAGGTGGCCTGCTTGTCTATGGCGAAGGATCTCTATAACTGATTTCTCAGCGTCAGAGGCTGAAGTGCCTAGGTCTAGTTGGCACCCAGGTCACAATAGACTTGCCATATAACCACCATACCCCATGAGGTCTCAACTTAAATATCATTTTATAATGCTTTGTACAATTATATAAGAGTTTTAGTGTGTTGATTGCTTAGAAAATTATTACAAGTAAATTATATATACAAAATTTATATTATGTTATATTCTATCTAAATAGAAAAATTCTTCACTTAAAAGTTATTATCTCTATAGTCTATTCTTATTAGTAGAAGACAACTATATTCAAATTAAATATACTTCCACTAACATGTATACTTATATACTTAATCCATGCCACAAAATCTAATCTCTTAGAAATAATGTTGACCATTGTTGAAAGTTAGGTTATATTTTTTACATTCTTTTAGAGATTTTGAGTGTGCTTTCGGCTACGCATTGAAATAGGGAAGACATCTGCCACCTGCAATGCATTGCATTATTGTGGGTGGAATAGACAAAAAATTAATTAGTTTAATTAACATAGTTTTAAATAATTTAATTTGGATATTTCCTAATCCAATTATCAATTATTTTAATGAGATAATAATATGCTCAAACTAATATAGATAAGTTATCACGGTATAGTATAGAATATGTTCACCATCCACTACCAGGGAGGTGCAATAGTTATTGCTGGTGCAAACCGAATGTAACCATGCACATGGTGCATACGATGCAAAACGACGTCGTTTTGACTAAAAACGCGCATCCCACTTAAAAAAAATATCAGGTTCGATTATCAGTAATGCATTATTGTGGATATATTAGTTATGAATTTCTGAATAATATAGTTATAACTTTGTGGATATATAGTTATGAATTTATGGGATATTTAGTTCATTCATTGTGGATATTTAGATTCATTGTAGATATTTATTCATTCATTCACTGTGGATATATAGTTATGAATTTCTGGATATATAGTTATGAATTTATGGATATTTAGTTCAATCATTGTGGATATTTAGTTCAATCATTGTGGATATTTAGTTCATTCATTGTGGATATTTAGTTCATTCATTGTGAATTTTACTTCATCATTCATTCATGTGGATTGATTTTTACTTCATTCATTCACTGTTGGATATATAGTTATTAAATTTGTGGATATATAGTTATAAATTTCTGGATATATAGTTATGAATTTCTGGATATATAAAAATGTTATTGCCGGAATCGAACCTGATTTCTTCTTTAAGTGAGACGCTCGTTTTTTTTTTATAACCAAAATGGCGCCGTTTTGCAACCGTATGCACCTTGCAAGGTGCATTCGGTTGCGCACAACATAATTTGCGCCAGAGGTGCGTCCGCCTGTTACCTTAGGTGTTAAAGAACCACAAGGAGATAAACCATTCCTAGGTGTCAATAACTTATCGTTTCAAACCAAAAAGGTCAATGGACGACAACTCCACATAGAATTAAAATTTAAAATCTTGTGATTACCAAGTCAATTATCTGACAATCTGGATTAAAATTGCTCCGGAAGGAAGAGATCTTGGATCCACCTACCATTGTAATAGAATTATACCAAAATTCCACCACGAATAATATAATCATTTATCATCTTTTCCCCTAGAGTTAATTATATATCATCATGTTCATTTGGTCCAAAGAATTGTTAAAATAATAGAGGAAGGGATAAGCTAAGGGCCTAATAGGCATAATTAAATTCACAAGAGATCTGTGTCATTTATCTTTTGTTCTTTTGCTTGCTACTTTTGTTGGTTTGCAGGGGCAAGGGGGCTTGATTTTAGCTGAAATCTGATCACAACATTAGCTGTGGCATATAGTTAATACTATAAATGTTATTAAATCCTTTAATTAACATATGAAACATTGGTTTTGTAATTTCGGCGAAGATTCAGCCTTGTTTACCTCTTCGAGTTGCGAACTCCGGATCGATATATACACATTTACGTGCATGATTAGTTATTGATTATACCTAATTAACTCTTGGTTCTTCTGTTCCCAAAAAGTTAAATCCCCAACTATAAGGGTCCTAACCCGACAGAAAATCTGAAAGATATAAATTATGATAACTCAGCTGATCATAGAGGCTAGACATTTGCTTACTGTGCACAAGGAACAGTTCGATCGTTCTTTTTATTGGATAAATTAAATTTTTAGGGTTCGAAATATTATAAACGAGAAATATAATTATATTTTAACGTTGTTAATATCGTTATTACTTTTATTTTGGTTTGTGTAAAAATTTGTTTAGACTTGTACTATAATTATATAAATAAATTTAATAACAAAAAAAAAAGAAATTGGGCAAGTTCACAAGTCAGGAGTCTTGCTTTTGTTGTGCAGTAGTGTCTTTGTTTATATGATTATAAGGTGGACCACTTTTTACTCAAATGACCCTTTTTCCATCTTTTGATTCGTTTCCACTGTTGTAAGTTCAAAATATTATAGCGGGTGAGCCCTGCATGCCCGGCCTTGTCTTCCAATTTGCTAGCTACAAATATAAAATACACACATATTTATACTTATTTATATATATATATATATATATATATCCGAGTATCCTATAGACCGGCTGATTGATATGACGAGTTAAATAATAAATTGAAAATGGACCTATAAAATTAATATATAACATAAATTAAATAGATTTTGCTAGCAAGATTGAGAGAGTTAGAGTAATCACAACAGTGATTTTTTGTACAGAAAAAAAATAAGGTGGATAATTAAATTATTGTATTACCCCTAGAGGAGGAGAAAGAAAAAGTCATCCATTTCAAAATCTACAAAGTAGTTGGTACTGTTTCTAAATTGTCTAACTTGCCAGTGGCAAATTGGTAATCACCCGCCTTTATATATCCATTATTTGAAGTTTTGAGCCACACATTATCTCCCTATACTACACATCCAAAAGCCCAGGGAACCAGAAAACACCATGGCTACTGGCCCCTCTAACAAACAACAAATCTCTTCATCTTCTTCTTCTTCTTCTTCTTCTTCTCCATCTTCTTCTTCTTCTTCTTCTTCAACCTTAAGCTCCATGAAGCTCAAAACCCTTCTCCAGACCTTCATCTTCTCCCATCTTTACCGCATTGCACGCGCCGTCGCTAAAGCCAAGTCCATTCTCTTGCACCTCCTCAAGGACATCCATGTCGTCCACTTACTCCACCTCCCATTGATGACGAAGAAGAGCAACAAGAACAAGCACTTTCTTGGCTCCTTCAGGCTGCACTACAACTGGTGCTCGTCCCACGTCGCGCCGGTCCCTATGCCGGAAGAGATCAGCGGCGGCTCCGCCGGAGGCGGCCGCGTCTACTATGACCCCACGTGGAATTCTTTCCTGTCTGCCGCGTTTGATCGTGAGGACCCCAAGGAGCTCTCCGGCTACCTCCACTGGCTCGAAGAGAAGGGTCGCGAGGAGCCCAACAACGGTGGCGGTCGCGGCTGCGGGGCGGCGGGAAACAACGGGGACGACATTGATCGGCTGGCGGATATGTTCATTGCTAACTCTCATGAGAGGTTCCGGTTGGAGAAAGTTGAGTCGTATAGGAGATTTCAAGAAATGCTGGCTAGAAGTGTATGAGCTAGCTAACTTAGCTTGCTTCAACCTCTCTCTCTCTCCTAAATTTTAATATTTTCCCTTCTTCTTTTTTTGGGTTTTTTTCTTTTCTTTTAATGATTACTTACATAATGAAAAATAGGGGTATGGAGAATTGTGCATGCAATGGTTAAATCTTGAATGGATGGGGTTATGGGAATTGTGCAATTCTCCTCTTTTGACTTATCATCTTGTTCATATAGTTTGAGATGTGAAATCAAGTTTAATTCAAATTTCAAAGCACTTTAAATCATTTTTGTTATGATTATTGTTTTCAAACTTTACATCCGTCATTAACTGAGCTGTTTACGCAAACTTGTTTTTTTCCAGTGCTCTGATTTAATTCATGGCATATATATATGCACTTTAGATCAGCACTTTGCTAATGGATGCCCATGGGTAGGCAGACAAGAGTGCATGTTAACTGTCGACGCCATCGAAATGTTTTTATTTTATGGATATATGTGTCTGTGTATCTCTATTTCTATACCAATAATAGAAAAAATGATAGAGATATTATTCTTAAGAATAAAAATACTATTGTCAAATTAAATGATTTTTTAATATTAAAAAAACTAATAATATTGTGTCACGTTATGGATTATTTTTACTCTTAAAATATACGTAATAGTCCTCTAAATATGATAATTTCATCAATGTCATATATTAATTACGGACTCATTAATTGATCAATCATCTTGATCATTAATTGATTGATTATCGGTCACACAAGTTACTCATTTTTTTAATCAGTTAATTAAAAAAAATTTACTACTCTTACCTAGTAAATGAGGTAAATCATAAGATATATAATAGGGTCACAATAAAGTGAATTCCGTGCACCAATCTTACACCACGTGGCTGCTAGTAAAAGAAAAATACTATTAACTTCTTTAGATTTAGATGTTTAGCACATAGATGGTTGTGCTAATAGCAAAAACCAACCAAGTCTTTACAAATTATTCAAGACAAATACATGTTTTACATATTAATTTCTACCCAAACATTCTCAAACTCTTATCACCTCATTTGAAAAGAAATCTTCTAATAATAATTTTTTTTAAGAGCTTGGGTCAGTTTGAGAGCCAGCCACCCTAGATAGTGTGGGTGAGCAATCTGATTCGCTGACCTTTTGATGTAAACACATTTACTTGAATCAAAATTTGTCATAAGATTGATACATGATTGGATAATAAAGCCTAAGTGAGTTCTAATAATGGCAGTACTTCTCAGCTCGTTGATCGTGCATTGACAATCTGTTTCCAGCCTAAGGTTTCTGATATTCCGAGCCTTTAGCCAGAAGAGAGCTTCCTTACATCCTATTGCTTCTTCTAAGGTCGGGGATTGGGGGCAGTTGATGAAACCATTTGTTGTTGCGACAAAGGCCCCTTCGTGAGAGAGTAAGACAACTTCAAAAGAGATTTTGGCCCTGTTTGGTAAAATAGTTAGGTATAGGTCAAAATAGCTTATTTGATCACTATTAGCTCTTTGACTTGGTTAAAAAATCAATATAGTGTTTGGTTAGTTAGCTTTTTGTAACTTCAAATTGCTAAAATTCAAAAAGCTATTCAAGACAACTTTTTCAATTAGCTTTTTGAGAATTATATATATATATATATATATATATATATATATATATATATATATATATATATATATATATATATATATATACCAAACAGTTATTAACTAACAGCTAATTTACCAACCACATTTCTACCATCAGCTAATACTATCAATTAGTTATACCCTCTAATTAACTCAATCAGCTATAGTTAACATCTAACAAGTAAAAGCCCCATTTACCCATTATCTTCCTGCGGAAAAAGCGTTGCATCCATTTGGCAAATATAGGTTCCATTCGGGTAGACTGGATATTTGAGTTGGCAAATAATATTATAATACTTGTTATTTCATTGGCTTCAACTTGAAATCTTGTTTAAGAAATCCAAATATCTTATATATAAGACTTAAGATTAAGTTGTTGATATTTGAATATTCATTATTCTTTTATTGTGAATATATATATTTATATATTTAACCAATTACATAAGACCTCAGATGAAGTTGTTGATAATTTAATATTCATTCTTTAATTTTATGTGAATATATATATACACATATTTAACCAATCTCTTCTGGTCTATTTGAGATATTTTCAAGGCATTTTCAGTTGGTTAAAAGGTGGCAGGGTTAGAGTGTTAAAGACAAATATTATCTCCCCACCCTCTCTCTATATCTATGGGCATAATCTGATGCTTTTGCAATGTGGACACCTTATCTTAACAAGAAAATTTATGTATTATTTTAATACAACTTTAACTAAAGTATGCACATATAATCTTTATTCGAAAGATAATATAATTGTAGAAAAAGAAATGATTTAGAAAGTCGTCATTTGGATAGTGAAACGGAGCTTTTAACTAATCCTACTTGAATCCCTTGTCCATGATATCACCTTTGTTTAATTACTATTTACTTTACATTCTTTACCTTTAATTAACAAAATTAGTAGCATTATTTCTACTTTGTAGTACTGTTAAATATAAATGATTTTGCTTGTAATTTTTTTGGTAAATTAAATAATAATATTTTAGGATATATTGGTTAATAGTAAGACTTTGTTGAAGGTAAATATATAGTAAATTAAATATACTTTCTCCTGAAACACAAAGAACCAATAACGCCTCAACTGAAGTTCGAACTCACAATCTTTCAAATAAAAATATAACATAAGTACCATTAGACCACATAATCTTTGTAAATAATATAAAATGTGATATAGATATTACTCCGTGTTACCCTATGGTAATAAAATATTCACGTTATGGTGAAAATTGTACACGTACTCGTACACACATACTTACACGCACGCATGCAGATTCGTATGTGTGTGTTTAGTTTAGTAAGTTTACCCACTTCATGACCATTTCAACAGCGGCAAGAACGAATTTTACCAATATTTTATATTTTTAGTGATAAAATTCTTAACTAACAAATATATAAATATTGCGTACGTAAAAGAGCAAATAGTAAGTCTTACGTTATTTTCGTACATCCCAAAACACTCTTAATCCTTTCCTAACGTCGCCAACCACTCCCCGGGACCAGTGACTAATACAGGGATTAATTAACAAGATCCCTTTTACCGATTGCGATTCGAAAGACAAAATCTTACTTTCACCTATACTGTGATCACGATAAAGAAGCCCGGATCAACTTGTCCTCTCTCTTTATATATGTATAAATCCCATGAGAACATACTCCAAAAGAAAACTAAAAAACAATCTCAGCTTTACATTTATAAAAATCGAATAAATTAAATCAATTTAAAAAATAAAATACGATAGCATTTGTATAATTATCATCAATTTTAATTTTCAACAACTTATAACACAATATGTATTACATGAATGCACATTTAGTTATTACAAAGTGCAAATTTAGTTGTTAAAAAGTGCATTTCTGAATAAGTTTACAAAATCAAATTAAAGAAAAACTAAATTTTAAACACAATCATGAATACTAAAGACTAAACATAAAAAATGAACTCCTAAATCAAATAAAACAAAAAAAGGAAAAGAAAAAAAAACTCGGTCATAAATTATAAAGTTCAAATCCGAAGGCACTTTCACATTTTAAAAATTAAAAGTGCAAATTTTAATACTAAAATTACACTTTGTAACAACTAAATATGCGTTTTAGGAAAAAAAAAAAAAAAAAAAAAAAAAAAAAAAAAAAGGGTGGCGATTTGCATAGTGTAATTTTTAATACTAAAATTACACTTTGTAACGACTAAAAGTCTAAAACTGCACTTTGTAACAACAAAATATGCAGTTTGTAACAATAACTGAAATTGCATTCATGTGTTAGAAGTTGCTCAGTAAAGCTAGTTATAATTATGAAAGTGATACCGCATTTTTTTTAAAATTTGATTTGATCCATTCAATATATATATATATATTTTATTTATGAGTTAATTCCTTTTTTTGTCCTAGATTTATGTGGTAAAGACAATTTTAGTCTTCCATAAAAATCTTGAACAATTTTATGGACACACTTATTGCGACGAAGACATTTTGATCCTCCGTCTATTATCTCGTTAGCTGACCGTCTAAATGAGGGGTATTTGTGTCAGTTTAGCTTATTCTTTTGATCCTATGACATACACGATGTTGTTTTGCAAAAGGTGACATAAAGACGCACTGCAAAAGCTCCTCGATGCAGAAACATCTCGGTGGTACTCTGGATAAAAAAAAGAAACAATGCAGCAAACTCTGCCACTGGCAACCCCTCATTCTCACACCCCTTTGGCCCTTCCCAGTCTCAGGCGAATCCAACAACCATTCAAAGAATGTCCAAACCTACCGCAATGAACACAATACAATGACAATTTCTCAAACTCAATCTGCTACCAAAACCCTCCAGATTCACCTTCCCCACTCACAATTCCCACACAAATTCTTTCAATCAAAGATTTTGATGCATCAATTTCAACCTAGCCTTTGCAATGTTCGATCGTGTTCTTCGATCCGTCGCCGAATCCAAAGCCAATACCCTCTCGACCGGCGAAAATACAAGAAATCATTTAGAGTTTGTGGTGAGGATCAGGTCGGACCAGAATTCGTCGGTGAAGTATTTGGTGAATGTGGACTAAGGTGGCTATGGTGGTTGGCTTCTTCTTCTTCTAGAAGAAAACGTAGGGGTTGAAGGAGGTGACAGTGGGTGGCGGCGGCGATTGGAATAGTCGGGCATTTCATCGAGCACCTTGTCTACATCCCGGCTCTCTGTTTCTTCCTAGGGTGGATTATTTACAAAGGTGAGGATTAGTCGCCCATCTTGTCGCTCGTCGCGAAAGCAGTTTTGCCGCGGGATGGAAACCGCTTCAAGGATCAACTGGTCGTGCTGGCGGCGGGAATGCATATCATGCGGACGGAAGACCGTTGCCTCTTACGAGAGAGGGAACTGGGTGAGGGAAGGATCGCGACCGCGATTTCTTGTTGTAACTGCGCTTCACAGCTCGGAATTCTTCCAGAAATGGTGGGAAAATAAGCTCGTGCTCGTGTTGTTATTGGTGGTCGTCTTTTTCTTCGTCGGCGGAGTCGCCAGACTCGGAAGAAGGATATGCAGAGATAACATGAAATGACACAGTCTAGAAGGCAGAAAGAAGGAGATAACATGAAATGACAAATACCCTCTTCTCAAACAGCCATCTAACCGAAATGTAGACGGATGACTAAAATTGTCATTGTCACAATAAGTGTGTCCATAGATTGTCCAAATATTTTATGAGGACTAAAATTGTCTTTGCCACCTCTAGGACCAGAAAAAGAATTAACTCTTATTTATTTATTTTCAAGTGAGAACATGCGAACTTTTTCAGTAATGCATGGTATGTTCTTTGTTGATGCACAATAACTACTACAGCTCTATGATTACTACATGAATGTACTCTGCATTCGCATATTGTGCATTCATCAAGAGCTTATCGTACATTACTGAAAAAGTGTGCATGTTCTCCCATTAAGAAGGTAGGTGTTCTCACCTCAACGGGAGGCGCCTCTCTGTCTATATGTATTGTACTATTATCAATATATCCTATTATAGTATATATACTATATATATATGTATACCTATGTATATACCTGTATAATGGGGCTGGGTGGGTTGGGGTGGAGGGGGTAACTGCCCCATTGGCTCCCTCAGAATCCGTACTATTAAAAAATTATACTACTAATTTCCAACCAACTTAGGCTGTGGTATTTTCCATAATAACTTATATGCTATACTATGTTTTGGATTTGTAACTAGATGAGAGTAGAAAGAGATGAGATGCATAGTGGTGGGAGTGAAGGTTAAAGCATATATGGGTGGAATTTCTTTTACAAGTACTAGTGTCACTGTAGTTTTCTTTATTCCAAGACGACCGACCCTCTTTTTTGCTGCTTTTTGTTTAAAATGTTTTTACATAATATATATATGATATGATGAGGATAGAGAATATATAAATAGCTTTAACAGAGACATATGTTGGTTCTTTTGGTCTGCTTGTCACTGGATTTCTTGAAATGCTTGCCTTTACACTAAGTGAAGTAACAATGCCTGAATTGAACTGAAGCTTCTTCATGGGGTTTCTTTCCTGTTGTTTCTCATGCATGTAACCTCATCCAACAACACCTTAACTTCGCTGTACACTGCGGCATCTGCACCAAGAACCCCCAGCACCATGGCTTTTTGCGTTTGGTTTTCTTAGTTCCCCCGCCACCGTCCTTTTTTTTTTTTTTTTTTTTTTTTTTTTGGGAGTATAGTACTGATGTACTCTGTTACAATTGTAATGGAGATATCTGTTCATAATTCACTTGTGTATAAACAAGTCATTTGAAATATGTATGTTAATCTCACGATACTAATATAATACACACTTTGTCCAACTATACACATATTTTTATGACTTCTTTGAATAATATAAATTCCTTTTTGATGTGAGTAATGAATTATATATTTGTATACATTGGACCACAAAGTACAAATGTTCGGAAAGCTTACAAGGTGCAATCAAAGTGGAGGACCCACAACATGTCCTACAATCATAAATTTTCCAATTTTGGCTTTAACCCAAGAATCTTGGTGGATGATGAATTGCATAATATTCTTCAACAACCTCAAATTTCTCAAAGACCTCACAATACACTATAGGGTTCAAAAAATATCTATAATAAGCATATCATCGAATCACAAATATATTCTCCTCCCACGTCCTTCTGAAGGGTAAAAAAAAATTGTCTAACCAAAAATATCAAATTTTGATACAAAATAAAGCTAGCTCCTCGCCCTAATTGTGAAAGGGTGAATCCATCTAAAAAATTTTAATGGTCTAGATTAGATTAAGTGTGTGCAAACACGAATTAAATGTGTAAAGAAGACCGCATGTGCTTACTCATTGCCCCTGAATTCGCCCCAAGCATGTCAAATCATACTGCCCCACCCGGACAATTTAATTATATCCGTGCAACAGAGCGCACATTGCATTGTGTGCCTTGGTGGCAAAACGACGTCATTTTGTACTTTTTTTTTTTTTGAAAATTCCATTTTTCGTGTCTATTGTTAACTTCTTAAAAAAATAATCATGTTTTGAATGTACATAATTATATAATAGAATGTACATAATTATATAATAGAATGTACATAATTGTATAACAGAATGTACATAATTGTATAACAGAATACACATACTCTTCTTTGAAAAGATAATACACACAATCTAACATAATACATAATACACATAAACTTTTAACTTTTAAAACAAATCCTCTTTTTCGAATGTACATAATTGAAGTGAATTCCATTTTTGATTCTACTATTATAGGATTTTTCCAATTTTAGTCTACCATAATAATTTTTGCCAATTATACCACGGATCATTCATACAGGTTTATGTTTTATTACACTACAAATTTATTTTTTAGATAATACATTAAAAATGAGTTTACAAATATATTAAAAATAAATCTACTAAAGATGAACATATATCCTAGTTGTCTACATTGCAAATTAAACTATGATATACGATACAACAATCAATTGTTTCAATTGTCGGAATACAAAAAAGTGGAAACACGTGATATGGGGATAGTAACTAAAAGCCCAACAAAAGTTGGATTTTTTTGGGCCCTTCGTCGAGAGGATTTTGTAAATCTGAAGGATCAACTCATTAGGCCGCAATTAAAACAGTAAGCCCGAAACCCAACCCAAATTAGTTGTCACGTGACTCTCGTCCATAAATAGCGGTCTATCTCTTTCCGTCTCCGATTTCCCTCCCCCTTATAGAGCTGGTTTTTCCTCGCGCAAATCGCATTTCCGATTTCCTGCGGGCTGGATTGCGCTGTTCTTCCAATTCTTCCACTTTGGTTGAGCTCATATCGGAATTCGAATTGGAACTGGAACCGGACTGGATTTGGAATAGGAGATCTGATTCGGTCTATGGACTATGAAGTAATCGACAGCAGCGGTGAGTTTTTTCTCCTCCGAATATTTATTTGTCTTAGACGTATATAAATTACGTGCCTTCTACAGAAATTTTATGTAATAGGCTCAATAATCGGAAAAAATTTCGTCTTCAATGCGTTTTTATTTCTGGAGGTTTTGGGGTTTTAGGTATTCTTGTTTGCTTACTGCTTGGGTTTGACTTTGGTAATTGCTTTGCTTTGTAATATGTACTATTTCAATTTGTTCACGGAACAGGATTATGCTTATTATAGAACCGATTCTGCCCGTTGATTGTGTGCTCTGAAATGAAATTCTCTGCCATTTTTTTATGAATTGGAGGGAGGTGGGTTAAACTAGTCCTTTACTTTATCAATTTGAAAAGATGCTTCATGCACGTTACAAATTCTTTGCTGTTCTTATGAATTACGGGGAGGCGGGTTAAGATTTTCTATAGGAAAGAAAATCATTTCTATCACGGTAATTCAATAAATGTAGGTGTAATGTTAGCAAAGAATTTATCTTTTGGGTGCCTTGGAATAATCGAAGTGTGGTTTGTGAATGAAATTTAGTGTTTCAATGCTATCATGATTTTAGTTTTCTGTGTAAGTTATGCCTCATAGCTGTGCTTCTGTTTTTTTTTTTTTTTTCTTTTAGTTTTTATTTTATGATACTGAGTACATGATTGTGTCCCCAGCTGATTAGTGGGGGTAATGTCTACATGAAAAGTTGTATTCAAAGTGCTATGAAACTCTTTTCTGGTCCTACATGATTGTTTCCCCAGCTGATACATTATTTTCTTCCTTTTCTCCTGGGTTCTATGCATCATAAAATTTTGAATCTTCTCTAGTGTTGTAAGTGCAGGTACTGATGATGATTTACCTCAATCACAATATAATAGAGCCCCCACAAGAAGCATTGTTGGCAATGGAAGGTCAAATGTAGGTTCAGCTATATACCAAAGGATGCACAGTGATATGGAAGCCCAAATCCACAATCTTGAACAGGAAGCATATGGTTGCAGTGCTACGAGCTTTCAAAGCACAGTCAGATGCCCTAACATGGGTATGTGGTTTCATGCATTTAACTTTCAAGCATCATGATCTACATTGTTAAGCAATTAAAATGGTTATCTTATTATATTTTTCAGGAGAAAGAAGGTTTAATAACAGAACTCAGGAAAGAGCTGAGAGTATCAGATGATGAGCACCGGGATCTACTTACAAAAGTCAATGCTGATGATCTCATACAGAGGATTAGGGAGTGGAGAAAGGTTGGTGGTAACCAACCTGTTCATGATCAACTTGCCAGCCTACTATTTCAGGATCCGCAAAAGGCAGAGAACTTCTCAACCCTGCATCTACCTTTTGGTCCATCATCAGAGTCTTTGCATCATCAATCAATTGCTCCTTCAACCCAGCCGTCAACTCCAGCTGCAAAATGGGGGACCAACATCGGGTTCTGGAGGCATAAATCATAAACCTGTATGTTGTTTGTCTGTGTGTGTGTGTGTGTATTCTTAATATTCTTTCAAACATGTTTACATGTAGCGCATTGTGCATGTGTGTATTCAC
Source organism: Ipomoea purpurea (assembly GCA_009835305.1). Taxonomy (NCBI): domain Eukaryota; kingdom Viridiplantae; phylum Streptophyta; class Magnoliopsida; order Solanales; family Convolvulaceae; genus Ipomoea; species Ipomoea purpurea. The sequence continues at coordinate 33,917 of VALG01010172.1, forward strand.
CTATTAATATCTTGTATCTGTATGTATTGTAATGTTCATCTTGTCTTGTGCCATTTCAGCTTGCTGGTCATGGTTCTTCTAGCACCATAAGATCCCGTCATCCATTGGTTGGGAGAAAAGTTATGACTAAGATGGCCAGAAGACACCAATTTCTATGAGGCTGTCATAAGTGACTACAACTGTCGATGTATGTGTCTTAATTGTTGTCTACTCTATGGATCTATGGTAAAATTGTGCTTGTAATATGCAATACAGTTTTTTTTTTTTTTTTTTTAACAAAAAGGAAAATAATTTTTCAATATTATTTCCAACTTCCCTGTAAGTGTCTTTGTATATTTGGTGAAATGGTGTGCATTTGTTTCTTTCCTTACTGTAATATTTTTCCTTGTTTTCCAGGGACGTCATGCTTTGGTTTATGATGCTAATTCTTCCGAATGAAACATGGAATGGGTTGATCTTAAAGAGGTACTTATTTACTATCTATATGCGCTGCTTCCAGCATATCTATCTTTGCAGGTCATCTTTACAATGTTTTTGATTGAGTTCAGCTAAAGTGCTGATCAAGTTAGCTTCATGGCTCCAAGCATCACCTGATAGGCCTGTAGAAGATTTTTTCATTATTCTTGCCTGTAGAGGATGTGCACCATGTTACTAAATGCATCCTATCTAGTTGAACCTTAGGGGTATTACTCGTATCAGCTCATTTGAAGTCCTTGCTAAGAAACAGTATTAACTGTGTTATTTTTGGGGTACACTTGTGTGCAGTGCATAACTACTGTATTACTTTGCAGTTTAATTAAAATTTAATCCTCAATAGACAGAATAATCATTTTACCTAAATACCTTTATGACCTGGAATCAATTTTTAATTTGTGTAGTTCACTTGTCAATTCCTCACCTTTTCTAAAAATCATTTTTGTTTGCCAATTAGGGGTTAACATGTGTATTCCAATCCTTGTAAACTTCTAATTACCCCTTGGAGGAGTCAAGATACTTGCTTTACCTGCAGTGGCTAATAATTAGTGAAACTAGCACATTAATATGTATTTCATGAATTGATTTAAAATTTTTTGATTGTTCATGCTATCACTTGGTCAATAGAAGCTAATGATTTATTTGGCTGTAATTTTAGAGTTGTTTAGCCATTTATTTGTTCCTTCAATCTTCACCCCCCCCCCTCCCCCCCACTTTTTTTTGAATATTTTCTCCAATTTTTACTGCAAAATGAATATACTGTAACTTATTGAGAAATCTCTGTATTTTCCTTAGATTTTTCCTTTTTTGAACCTGTTAAATGTTATTTCATAGTCAGAATGGCTGAATGGTCTTAATTGAAGGCATTGTTTGAGTTATTGGTTATGTGATGTTAGAAATCTCTTATTTCGTGATACAATTGTTTTAGAGAATTCCAGTACTGATTTTTGCTTGAATTTTGATAGATTATGAATCAACTAATGCCATGAGCATTTTCAGTTCATTTTTATCTTTTAAAAGTAATACTGAAAAATGTGTCCTATGAAAGCCTTTCACTATGTCATCTAGGTGTCTATTCTTTATCATGTGCTCAAATCATTATAATGGCATGGATTTCATTGGTTTTTGTGGAATCATCTGTTTTCAAATGACCAAAATCTTTATTGCTTCATCCATACTGTATTTGAGGCTATGCAACTGAAGTCCTTGCTCATGCAGATTCCACCTGATGATATCCGATGGATAGGTGATGATCCTGTTATATCTCGAGGAGGTGGATGTGGTGGTGGTGGTGGTGGTGGAGGTGGAGGTGGAGGTGGAGGTAGTGTTCAAGGCTCTGCATTTAGCATTCAAAGAGGTGGAAGCTTCTCAAGGGACCAATGTCGGAAGGAAGTTCGGCCGGTGCAGAATGGGGTCATGAAGAAGGCAGCTAGTGATGACATTGAAATACTGCACACAGAAACTTTGATAAAAAAGGTATTCTATATCCTGGATATATTTTTGATGCAGTAATTGATAAATCTGTGGAACATTTTCTTACTTGCGGACTTTAATGTACCCAGGTAGAGAAAGTGATTGATGCTAGTCCTCCTAATCTGATTGAGATTCAAAAGGCCAAGAAGATGCTAAAGGTTAAAAGCTAAACCGTTTTGGTTATATAGAAATGTACTTCCTTGTCTCATTCCTTAGCATCTGAAGGTTGATTGTTACTATGCCATTGATTGTGCAGGATCATGAAAAATCATTAATGGATGTGATTGCAAAGTTAGCAGATGCATGTGATCGAGGAAATGGTATGATATCTATTTACTGATTTCTAATCTTCCAACCATGCCTAGTTCTACACTTTCTGAAAAATAAAATAAAATTACTGAGTAATATTTTATTACCAAGATATTGCATGGTTTGATGCTGTGCTGTGCATTTTTTCTTTTGTTTCCATCACTCAGATGGACAACAGATCCTGCACAGAAATTCACAATACAGTCACTTAAGGGTGGACATAGATCCCGAGACTCGAGGACGTGGCAGCAGTCAAGAAATGGCAAGGGTTCAAGGGATATCTGATCAGCAGGACGAGGAGATTGTTGTTATCTAGGTTTCCTTCTCTCCATCAGTCATATTTAAAAATGCATTTAGGAAATCAGTGTTTGGTAGGCCCCTTTATTAGCTTTCATTTGTTTAACATAGTGATGGCTGTATGCATGGTAGCCAGCAAGCTACCTTTCTGGAAATATGTATTTCCAGTGCTGGAGACAATGTAAAACATTTTCTTTGTATATCAATTTCATGTATTGCAACCAACATTCTCTTTCATGTAATTTAGCTAAAAATCATTATGATTGTGCAAGGGAGGGTGTTGATACATCATACATGTAATATAAGAAGATTAGAATGATGTGATGAAGTGCAGAATCAAGTTAACCATTTGAGCATCAAAAGCTGGCCCTTCCATTTGAAAATGGCTGACACCTTCAATAAGATGGGTCTGGTTCTTCCCAGCTGCATTGCTGAGCTTCTTCTCCAGCTGGTGACACTGGTGAACCCATCTTTGGTCCCCATAACAAAGAGCTTTGGTTTTGGGGATTGCAGTATGGCTTTCTGGTGGCCTCCAAACAGGATTGAAGCAGTGAATCCAAATGGGTAGCCTAAGCTCACATAGCCCACTACTTCCTCCACCTTATCAATTGCAGAACCAGCAATCGCAGCTCCTGTAACAAATACAAATCAATTCCTTTCACTTTTCTATAATAATGTTTTAAAGTAGTTGCACTCCCATGTGGTATGGGATGATGTTATTGTCTCTTTGTGGCTTCCGTAGGTTGAGAAAGTAATTCTGAACAGATACTACATTGTAATAGAGTAATTCTGAACAGATACTACATTGTAAGAGAGTCAGTAACACTCAAAACTTAAATTTAGTATCAGTATACAAAATTTATATATTTAAAAATTACGCTAAAAGTGGTATTAAACACAAAAAATTAAATGATAAAATGTGACATAGGGAAGTAACATTTTTGAATAAAATAATACAGAAAAAAACCTGCAGAGAGCCCACAAGGACAATACGATTAGCGGATAGGTTGGAGGTGGCCCAATTGCAGACGGAAACCACATCGTTGACCTCAGCAGATCCGGTGAGGGAAGCACGGCCGGTGGATCTGCCGGCGCCGCGGGTGTCGAAGGTGATAGCCGTGAGTCCTCGATCGGCTAGACCACGGGCCATCCCTTCATAAGTCCCTGACACCCACCTAACACTGAATAAGGATGCACCAGCACCACCACCACACTGTCACCACCCTTAATGCTCGCCGCCGCTGCTCGGAAAATTCGGGCGTCGAGAGCCACACCATCACTGCACTCGATTTTACAAAACTCAGTGCTACTTGTTCTTCAGACATTTTTGGAGAGACTGAGTGAGATTATAGTTGTCGTGGAGAGTAGAGAGTAGAGGGGAAGGATTTTTATTATAAAATTACTCCGTATATTAATGAGTTAGTTGGGGAGTCGTTGCAGCTACATAACATAATCCCCCCTAAACTGGATAAATTTTGTCTCAGCTAATCTTTTTTTATAAAATGATGAGTTGATTGTTAATTTTAGAGTTCGATTCCCAAAGAGAGTTTTATGGAGTCTTTTCATAGCTAAAAATGACAGAATGGAAGGGTGCGACTACTTTGATTGATTTAATCTTTATTTTGTTAAAAGTTTTTCTGGTATTGGCGTGATTAAATAATGGTCAAGATTTATTTTTAAAAAGTACTATTAAAAATATCAATGAAGATTATATTGGAGTAAGTAGGGAATTCATAGGTTATGTTAAGATGAGAATGATATAAACATAATAGGCGGAGATGTGGAAACATCCCTGCAGAATCCTAAAATTCTTCAGTTGATGTTGTGACTGATCAGGTACTAAATCTCAAACAGAATTCGCCCAGTTAATGTTGTGTTGGGCAAAAATAAATTAGGTTTGTACTTCTACCCCAATGAGCAATGACTTAATATATACGATTAATGGTCGTAGTATTATTCTATAAGGATTTGTGAGTTAGAGTTCGATTAAGACTTTAATATTAAGAATTGATTAATGGTGTATTATAATTTATATTAGAATTAATATTACATTTTCTCTTCACGTGATAGGCAATGTTAACGGTGAATTAACGGGATTTATAATAATATTAAATTTAATGAGAAGTCAACATATAGATCATGCAATAAGTTATAATATTTAACTGGAAAATCCAACAGAAATCATATAATTGAAAGATAATAGAAATTGAAGAAAATTAAAATTTGAAACAATCTGAACCATTCATTAAATTTAATAATTGACGAACATTTTTTCTAACACATTATAGACCTATTCATTTGATTTAATAATTTGACGGATATTTTTCCTACCCATTATAGGTCTAACTTTCTTTTGACTCTTATTAGTATATAAATTTTTACCGCGCTTTGCGCGAATGTGATAATGCACAATGAATAATTTTTAAATACTTAGTCTATTTAAAATAAAACTAAGCTTTTGTGGTTTAATTCTCCTTTATTCTTAATTTCTCCCTTTTGAGTAATATGATTGTCATTGCCTTCACATCTTCAGTACATGTCCTTCTATTTATTTATTAATTGATAGTGTGAATGTACTGAAAAAGTATCGAAACAGCCCCCAAGCAAATTGAAGTGGTACAACTAATCTTGGCAATGTCTTGTTTGACAATCACAGTTAGGGCCGGTTATGTTAGCGGATTTGACCCAGCGAATTATATCAAGCGTTGATAAAAAGATTATTGAAAAAAGATTAGTTGTTTTAATTCAACATGTACGAAAATGACTAACTAGGGTAACTATAATAATATAAAGATAATAATAATTAATTAATAATACAATATAATGAAACTCTATTGTTGAGACGTCTCACAATTGCTTTAATCGTGAGCGGGTCGTGGTCAGATCATATCAATATTGAAAATGTAATTAATTTAGTACAAAAAAATATAATATTGATCAAAAGAATAAAATATTTGTTGATTCATATCAGTATGAAATGTATTATTTATACCAAAAAAATATAATATTGGATCAAGAATAAAAATATTTGTTAATTATAAAGGGAAAACGTTACATTTTGATGTAACGTATTAAACTTTTCATTAAAAATATTACGTTTTCCCTTATAAGTAAGGTTGACAAGCGTTTGTTACTTATAACGGAAAATATAATACTTTTAAATCGTATATAAATACTCCATAATAAACATTTTATTCTTGATTACTATTTATTTTAAGTATAAATATTACATTTTAATCTTGAATAACTTATTTCATAGATAAAGATTCAAAAAACAATTTCACACAAATTTTTACTTTTTTTATCTTTTAAAAAATTGGTAAATGAAGAATTTAAAAAAAATAAATTGTTAAACCCTTCTCACCCGCCTCAATCCCTCCCTCCTTAAGTCGGCGCCGTGGTATCTCCCCGCCACGCAGCCGCCGATCTCTCTTTTTCTTGTTCCTCACTCTTCCATATTATCACCGCCTTTCTCTTAGAACAAAAGACCGTTGGAGGGCTACCATAGATGGCTGTGATTTCAAAAAGATACCGTTGAAGCGGCCTCTTTTTCTTGTTCCGCACTCTTCTCATATTATCACCGCCTCTCTCTTAGAAAAAAAGACCGTTGAAGCGCCTATTCCACAGCTTTAAAAGGGGCGCCATCTCAACTCTTCTAATCGGGCTTGTTCCTTTGTTTATAGATATAGAAAAAGATCTCAGAGAGAGTTGGAATAGGAGGAGGAGGAGGAAGGGCTGCGAGATACCCGAAAGAAGACGATTTGATTTTCAGAGGCATGTCTGAAAGAATGGCTTCAAGACCCGTGGTTCAACAGCAAAATAGAGGAGGTAATCATATATCTGATTTCAAGATTTTATTACTACTATGATTCTTTAATCTCGCTTGATTGATGGGTTGATAAAGGTTATGGGCTTCTTGATTTTCTTGATTTTCCGATTTTTTGACTTGTTTCACCTAATCCAGGGCTCGGGGTTGTGTTCTTGACTGTTCATAAACTGTTTGATTTATTTCATACTGGTCTCTTGATTGGTTTTTTCAATCTTTCTTTTCATGAGTTAGTAATGTGTTTCTGAGTTGATGTATGAAAACCTAGATTGTTAGAATTCAACTTTTATGTAAATTTATTTGATTTGGAGTGATTAAGATACAATTCATAAGAGACTCTTGTCTTTATAGATCAGAAACATTTTGTGTTAAAAACCCCTTTTTTTTTTGGGTGTTTGTTACCTAATGGAATGCTTTCTAATTTGATGTATGAAAACAAGGAGTGTTAAAAGCCAGTTAGTCTGTAAA
>VALG01010173.1:0-18090 GCA_009835305.1 Ipomoea purpurea
TGAGTTCCGGCAACCAATATTTTTGCTGCCTTTTTGGGTAGAGGAAGTAAAGGGTCATTGGAGTTTTGGCCATTTTTCAACAAAACAAGTGATTTCCTCACTGCTTCTCTTGCCAACTCTTTATGGGCCTGATAATCACAATCCACCACATTACCATCACATAACATTAAACTCAGCTCGATAACATTATCAAATCTATGGAATATAATAAGTTCATAATCAGGTGCGAACTAACCTTAATATGCAAATCTGTAAACTTCTAAAAGATTGCACCACACTTACTATATGATTGCATCGCACCCGCATTCTGGGAGTCGTAGCAGTGCAATCATATAGTACGTTGTGGTGCAATCTTTTAGGCAGTTCCCATATTAAGGTTGGTTCACACTGATTATGATTATATATATATGGTATATGTGAATTGCTCACCTGGCTTCCAAGATGATGTGCAAGGCTATTATCAGCCAAAGGATTTTCAAAGAGACCCATAGTAAATTTGACTCTCAATATTCTCTTAACGGCGTCGTCTATCCGACTTGTGGGAATGAAGTTGTTTTTCACCAAGTAGGTTAAAGTGCTTATGAATTCAGTGTGGTTATATGGCACCATCACCTGCATATATGAACAAAAGTTATTCTAAAAAAAAACATTTTTAATTTCATCATGACTCAACTGTATTAGTTGCATCATAATTATACCGTCAACTACATACTTGTTAGTCGTAAAACCAAAAATTGAATATACACACAAAGAATATAAAGCAAGGTAGCTACAAACCATGTCAATGCCAGCTTCTATGCTTTTCAAAACCGAGTAGGTGTAGTTTGAGTGGTCTGAGTACGTGATTTTATCTATACCCATATAATCTGAAATTACAAAACCCTGAAAAAACAATTATAACATAAGTATTCATTTATTTAATTTGCGAAAAAAATTCACAGTTGTTATTTGAAGGTGTTTTCGGAATGGAAGCCCTCATTTCTTTTGTGAAAGTGTGCAAGTAAATAAAAATAAAATAATGAGAATGGGCATACCCTAAACTTAAGAAGGCCTTTGAGGAAGTCAGTGATGAGATAACGATTGGCATGCATCTTGACGCCGTTAAAGCTGGAGTACGAGACCATGACGGTGGAGACACCCTTGACGATGGATGGGAGGTATCCGGGCATGTGAATATGCGTGAGGTCATGCCAGTTGATAACGGTGTTGTTTTGGTCGATTCCTTTTGTTGTTCCCCCATCTCCTACAAAGTGCTTTGCACAAGCTGCTACTTTTGTCCTACAAAAACATTATGGGATATATGTTTGGTAAATACTAAATAGCTGTTAGCTAGCTCACTGTGTGGTAGGGGATTGACTAGTTGATAGCATTAGCTTATTGTAGAAATTAGTTGTTAACTGATAGATGATTACTAATCGAAAAAACTGCTTTGAGCAACTTTTTGAATTTTATTGCGGTCTATTCTAGTATCAGACCATTTTTTCCTATATTCTAAATATTTCACATTGATATATGAGAGGTAAAAATTGAGTGGTTTTGAAGAACTTACTTGCCACCAACATAAGGAATGCCTTTGGGTGATTAGCAGGGATGTCTCCCTGCAAACCAGGTATGATCTCAGTCATACTCTTCACATCTCTACATCTTCACTATATATAACTTTCATAACACCTTCCCCACCTTGGATCTCTGCAAACCTGATATTATAACATACATTTAACATTAATATTATTCATATTTTTTAACCATTTTAATTGCAGAATAAATCATAGAAAAAAGAAGGAATTATATTCTTACAGCAATGCAGGGAGCAAAAAACATAAGGAATGCCTGTAGCTCTAGCCTCAAGAGCTGTTGCTGCCCAATTCTCTTCACTAGATCTGCATCTCTGCAATATATTAGGGTATGGGGTTAGTGCTATCATTCTAGCCCTAATTTTTTTTTTTTTTTAGTACTACAAAATCACTTCATATCACTAGACCACAAGATCATTGGTGCTCGATCTTAAATATTTATTAATTTAAAACATTTATGCCATAAATATCTACCTAGCTTATTTCACTATTTATAAGGATGATACATATTTTTTTTGTGATGACCAGGGAAAACCACACAATTATGTACTGGTAAATCCCAGTTTGCAAAGGATCACAAGGAAATAAACTATCCTATGTTGTCCAAAAAGATGAATATGTCACTGAAAAAATTAAAGTATGATTACCAAGCCAATAACCGATAACTACGATATAAATATTATGAAAATTTATACTTGTAGCTCCAAGTCCAACATTATGGGAAAAATGGTGGCCTTGTAGACAGTGTTGTGGCCATGAACTGCTCATCCCATAGATCATCGTAATCCCAAGCCTACTAGACAACGACGCATTCTGAAACCCATTCACCATCTCCACCCAGTCCGCCGCCGTGGCGTTCGGCCGCGGCACGCTTCCGCCGCCGCTCAACACGCTGCCGATGGAGTAATCTCTGAGCACCGCCGCCGTCAAATTCTGGCGCTCAGCTGCGTCATCTGCCCGGTCTTTTCCTCAGAGTCATTCGCCCCATCAGGTCCCTAATCCGACTACTTATCTTCCTCGAGGGGTCCTTGTAAGTCATGTATTCCGATTCTGCCCCCACGGCCATGCATGCACACAACATTAATAGCCCCAGTAATGGACTGAAAGCCTTGGAATTTTCATGGTTCTCGAGGGTAGTTTCGTCCAGTGGAGTTTTGAGTTAGAAAATTTGCAGAAAAGAAAGAGGGAGAAGAAGAAAAGGAAGACTGCACAAGAGAACCTAGGAAATAATATTGTGATATATATATATATTGTAATATTTGGTACATTGGAAAAAGTATAAATTTAGTAATTATAAATAATTACTATTTTAGGCGATCATAATCTACTTTAATTAATTTGATCCGTTACCTGAAACAGCTGGATTATTATCTTTTCATGCCATGCCAACGCATGTCCAATCATATTACCAAACTAACCTAATCTTACTTGCACGAGTTTAGCTGACTAATTTATTTGGCAGTATTTGAAAGAAAAGACGACGAATGTTCGAATTTTGGCAGTGCGTGATAGTGTAAGATTATATCCAAAATGGATAGATCCCTTGTCCGTATTTAAAAGGAGAGACGAAGATTTGAATAATTTTGGCAGCGCGTGATAGTGTAAGATTTTATCCAAAGTGGATAGATCCCTTGTTCACACCAACATTTGACCCTGATTATTGAGTTTCGGCTTAAACAAATGTACTACATGGTAGTTGGATAAGGACACATAATTAAAGAGTATAAAATTTCGCCAAATTAGAAAGAATTTCCATATTTATAGGAGTCATAAATATACTCCGTAATAATGTCCTTTCCTACGAGTCATTATTGTACGGATTCATACTATCATGCATATTGTTTTGTATTTTTAAGTTAATTATTTTTGTATATTTAATTATGAATAATATTGTTTTTCTTGTTTTGTTTGAGGGGTGTTTTTTCTTTGTCTTGATTTTACCTAGTAGTTGTTGACTTACTGCATGTGACAATAATAAATTCTTTTCTTTTTAAATCAATATTATTATGAGGAAACATCATAAGACAACATAAGAAACCAAAAGAGAGTGTCATGCCACTCCCTTATAATTACATATTAAATTAAAATTGCTTCTCTAGGGGAAGACATGATTCGTAGATCGCTTAACAAAAGTAAAATTCGTATTGACAAATCAACAACGTAACAACTAAAGTTTTAATATTCTCAAGCAATCATCAATCCAAACGAAGAATTCATTGGTTAGTGTGAATTAGCAATAACTTTTCTTATTCATTAGTTCTTAAGAATGAACTGACCCACAGTCATACCTTAAAAATGAATCTTTTTATATTCATAATACAAATAGAATCAATCAAACATTGCAACATAATGAGATAAATATTAAGAGAATGTAGCATTATTACTCTTTAAATATTGCATAATTTACAAAAACACTAGAACCTTGGTCATATGTTGGAACCTTGTTATAATATTTCTTCTTTGTAAGTTATTTTTTTTTTTAGTTCGCAATTTGCAAATTAATGTTAGTTTTCACCAGATATACATACATACATACATATATATATATATATATATATATATATATATATATATATATATATATATATATATATATATATATATATATATATATATATATATATATATAATATATATATATATATATATATAGCTAGTTCATAGTTTCTACTTGATAGAAGATTATGGGAAAAATATATTTCAATAATGACAAAAAAATCCATAAACTTGAAATTACGATATTACCCTTAGGTAAATTGTAACAATTAAATAAAAGGAAAATGCAATTTCAATTCCCCTAATGTCTACTACCCTTGGTGGTGAGTCCAAACCCAAAGGGGAAGAGTGGGTCATAGTGACGATCGCCGACGTTCATCGGAAGCTGATCGACGGTCTTGAACCACGTCCGCGGCAACTTTCCGGTGAACGGGTAGTCCCCGAACAGGACATCCGCCACGCCTTGGCCTTCGCTGCCGGGGAGCCATGCCGCCACCACGGCATCCATGGACGGGAGATGGGGTTCCAAGACGAGTGGTCGACCGGAGACGAGAACGACGACACACTTGACGCCGCCGGCGCAGACGTTCTTGATTGTGTCGAGGCCCGCCGCCGGGATGGTCAAGTTCAGGTCGTCGCCGAAGTATTCGCTGTAGGGCTTCTCTCCGACAACGACAATGGCGTAGGAGAAGTTGTTGGATTTCACGAACTCCTTGTCGGGGCTCTCGTTGTACACTATTTGTGTTGCTGGATCAACCGCGTTCGCAATTCCACTCAAGATCGTAGTTCCTTCAAGAACAAAAAGAAACAAAAACTAAATCAACAATTCATAATTATTATACAAAATGTTAGTTATTAATGTGCAATCCAACTATCAGTTTAGGCTTTTAGTTGAGATAGAGCACATGCTTCAATTTGGTATCAGAGCCCGACCAGAAGTCACTACGATCCACGTTGCTTGAAACCCATTACGTGAGGGGACGTGTTGAGCCATTAATATACAATCCAACTATCAGTTTAGACTTTTAGTTGAGATGGAGCACATGCATCAATTCAAAAAAGTTAAGATTTTGATGTTTACCAGCAGTTATGTAGCCACTGAGACCTTTCCAAGTTATTGTCCAACCACCACACTGATAACCAAGGTTGTTGGCATGGGTTCCAGCGACCAAGATTCTTGATGCATTCTTGGGGAGAGGGAGTAAAGGTTGCTTTTCATCTTTCCCATTTTTCAACAAAACAAGTGATTTCCTCACTGCTTCCCTTGCCAAAATCTCTATGAGCTATGCAAGTTTGATAGCCCAATTGAGTGACTCTAGCCTAATATTTGTTTATAACACAGAGAATATCAATATATATACCTGGCATCCAAGATGGTGGAGACGCCCTTGATGATGGAAAGTGGTATGGTGGCATGTGAATGCTCATCAGTCCATGCCAATCCGTCACGGTGTTGTTTTCGTCCATACCCTTTGTTGTTCCGCCGTCTGCTACGTAGTGCTTTGCACAAGCTGCTACCTTTGTCCTAGGTATTATATTATTCCAAATAATTAACCTTAAACAAAATGTGGATGAATTGAAATTTGAGATTTCAACTTAAGGTTCATAAAACATTTATCGGACTTACTTGCCACCGACATAAGGAACACCCTAGAAAAATTTGGGGACGTCGCCTTGTAAACCAGGTATAATCTCTGTCATGGATTTCACAATTTCTACATCTTCACTGTAGCTCTCGTAGCACCTTCCCCATCTTGGATCTCTGCAAACCTGCAAACATGTAATTTCATCAATTAAAGTTGTCGGATGAAACATGGGAAAAACCAAAAAAGACAACATAATATATATAATATTACATACGTACGTACCGCAAGACATGGGGCAAAAGCGTAATTGACGCCTGTAGCTCTAGTTTCAAGAGCAGTTGCTGCACCAATCCTCTTCACTAGATGTGGATCTCTGGATTGTACAATGTATATTCAGTATACGAATAATATACTTTTAATGTATTAAAATGTACTTTTTGTTATGGTTCACAGATCAGTGTATAATTTGCCTGGAAAATGTGGGTTGGCTTAATTAGCATATATACCTTGTAGCTCCAAGGCCAAATGTTGTGAGGAAAAATGGTGGCCTTGAAACATTGTATTGCCATGAACTGCATCAATTCCATAAATGATGGGAATCCCAAGCCTACTATTAACAGCCCCACTTTGAACCGGTTTACCATGTACACCCAGTCGTACGGCGTCGCTTCCGGCCGAGCCACCCGCGCGGCGCTCAAATACGCTGCGAGACCGTATTAGGACCATCACCGCCGTCAGATTCTGGTCAATCTGCGTCATCTGTCCGATCCTCCGCCAACGTCATCGCCCCACAGCCCTATCGATTTTCATGCTCCGGTTTGACCTGTAAATCCTTATTCGATCTGCCTCGCCCCTTGCACGCAACACACCAAAACAGCCCACCAAGGGGACTGGGGCTGTAGTTTGAGTTTCTTGAAACCTTCATGGTAAGATGGTAAAATCACTTCCCTCAGGTACACACACACTGCATAAGAGGGTACAACAAGTTCTTTTTTTTTTTTTTTTTTTTTTTAAATATAACTTGAATTATTCAATTGAAGAGCAAATTAAGTGTTTCAAAAAAAAAAAAAGAATGATTAAGGTTCAAAAAAAAAAAAAGAATGAAGGTAAGTGTTTAGAAGAGATCGACAATACCCTTTATATAGGTTAAGGACAAAGACAAATTCTTTGCTCAACTAACTTCTCTTCCCTAAGTTATAGGATCACTAATTCGGACAAAACCTTAGCTTTGTCTATTTTGCAAGGTTGTTGATCTTGAGATCTTGACATTTTTTAATTTATTTATTGAAAGAAATAATACAAATTATCACTTGTTTATTTATATACTAAATAATTAATAATTAAATAGTTACTGATTCTTTGATTTACGAAAAAAATTAAATCTACAATTATTAAAAGTGTGTTTTGGATGGAATTCGACTTCTGATCCTATCTAGTAGAGGACTAAGAGATCAAGGTAAACTATCTTAGATTGTCCATATATAGCTGGATCAGCTGAAATTAAGAAAGTCAATATACACAATGACTGAAATTGAAACATATTACCAGCTTTGTCTTTAGTTGTTTAAAAAATGCAATGAATATTAATGGTCACATCTTTACCATCAAATAATGCAACAAGAATCTTGATACAAAAAATTAAATAACGTGAACTACTTATAAACAAATTGTATCGACAATATCAAATCATGTATGTATCTTTTTATTGGATGTAACTAAATAACGAAATACCAATTACCAAATTACATATGAAACACAAAAGATTGACATTAATATATGGATTTTATGTCATACAACACAAAGACAAGGATTATTGAATACACCTCTAAGTATCAAAAGATCACATTTTTATACGATATACTCCGGTGGATTGAATTATATTATTAGTAATTATAAACATCTGGAATAATTAGATACATAATTAAAAAGTCAAAAAACACAAACAAAACAAATTTAATACGGAGTAAAATTGATTGAACTTTCAGACAACATGCATAAATCGTGGGATCTTGTCTGGAACATTCAAATTGTCTTGTCTGTTCTGTTCAACAATGGCATCATATCAGTGAATCCTGATAACAACCTTAAATTTCATGGCTTCAATTCACAGAGGCTTAGTTTGAGTCCAAATCCGAAGGGGAACAAGGGATCGTAATGGCTATCTCCGACGTTCATTGGGAGCTGATCCACCGACCGGAACCAAGTGCGAGCCAGCTTGCCGGTGAAGCCGTAGTCGCCGAACAGCACGTCGGCGACGCCCTGCCCTTCCGTTCCCGGCAGCCAAGCGGCCACAAGGGCGTCCATTTTTGGCCACGTACGGCTCACCCACCGGCCGGCCGAAACCACCACCACCACGCATTTCACCGTCCCGCAGACGCTGTTTATGGCGCTGCCGCCGGTTCCGGCTATGGTGAGGTTGGCGCTGTCGCCGAACATCTCCGCATACGTCACCTCGCCGACGACAACTATGCGTAGGAGAAACCGCCGGATTTCACGAATTCCGCGTCGGGATTCTCCTGGAACACCACTTGTGTTGAAGGATCAACGGTTTTCCACATCAGTTAAAAATGGTGGTTCCTCTCAATATTCATCTTTAGTTTCAAAACACATTTTAATGAAAATAAACAAAAATATTCAAAATTGGGATCAAAAAGTGCATAGATGCTCTTGGACCAAATTTCACACAAGTAATTTATCTTGAAAGAACAAAATTAAACATTTCTTATCACTTCAAAGTAGGGTTGCAGTAGGGGCTAGTTTGGCGGTAGAATAACCTAACACTTAGACGGCTAACTATATGTTCATATTATATTTATATACAAGTCGACTAAGTTAACTCTGCTAACTCGACCGAATTGGACGATTTAACCTGAATTCGGTCGAGTTAGGCACCTAGGGAGAAATCACCACGGCCTAGGGCGTTTAGGTCGATTTTTGCAACAGTGCTACTAAGGAGAACAAAAGTAATAAAAATGACAATTTTACCCTTAAGATAAGATACCAGGAATCGAAAATTAGGTCGAAGGGATTCAATTGGAACATACCCACAGTGAGATCATTGCCTGCAACACCTTGCCATTCAATAGTCCAGCCACCACATTGGAATCCCAAGTTGTCTGCATGAGTTCCAGCCACAAGAATCTTTGCTGCTTTTTTAGGGAGTGGCAGCAATGGATAATGGGCATTCTTCCCATTCTTCAGAAGCACAAGAGATTTCCTCACTGCTTCTCTAGCCAACTCTCTATGTTCCTGCAACAAAGAATGCACCCAATAAACACTTAAATCCACAACTCATTGTTTCTTGAATCCCGAAGGAAACCCGCAACCACTGCTCGAGTGTGACCCTAACTGGCAAAGGACCACAAAAGAAGGTAAACGAGTTTAGGTTTCTCACAACTGACTTGCTCAAACTAAGGCCAATAGGCCACAAAACTCATTGTTTGAATGCCAATAGGCCAATAGGCCAATTGGCATTATTTACCTGGCTTCCCAGTTGATTTGCCAAGCTGAGATCTGCCAATGGGTTCTCGAAAAGTCCCATCGCGAATTTAACCCTCAGTATCCTCTTCACAGCGTCGTTGATCCTGCTCATAGGGATAACGTTCTTCTTCACTAGCTCTGTCAAAGTGGTAAGATATTCTGCATAGTTCTCTGGGGACCATGATCTGTCAAAAGAACACATTTTTCAGAACCAAAACTATGTTTATGCAAAACGTCTTATGTAAAGTTATGTTAACCCCTCCCTCCTTGGCTTACCATATCAATCCCCGCGAGAATTCCTGCCTGGACTGAATAAGTGTAGTTAGCGTGAGGCGGGTTAGTAATCCTGTCAATCCCCTGCCAATCCGAGATGACAAATCCCTGCAAAAATCCACAAGAATTGCAGCAGTTTCAGACTTTCTGATATCGCGCATATATAGTTTTAAGGCAATGGAGTCGTTTATCGAATTATCGCCCTTACCCTGAACTTGAGCTTGTTCTTGAGGAATCCAGTTACGAGGTTGCCATTAGCATGCATCTTTTCGCCATCACACTCGAGTAAGATACCATAACAGTGGCGACGCCCTTCTTGATTGAATCATAGTATGCAGCATATATGAATGCTGAACAGGTCCTTTATGTCGATCACCGTGTTGCTCTCATCAACGCCCTTAACCGTCCCACCATCCCCAACGAAATGCTTCGCGCAGGCAGCAACTTTCGTCCTTTACATACAAAGATACATACAAGAAACAAGATCAACCCCGGGTGGTGGTTCCCAAATTTAAGGCCAAATCACACAAACTTAGAATAAGCAAATGTCAAGTATATGTGCCAATGATCTTGTGGTCGAGTGGCACGCTTTCCCATATGGGAGGTTGTGGGTTTGAACCTCAGTGGAGTCGATATTGACTCTTTGTGCTTCAGTAAGTTGAGAAAGTAGTTATGAACAGATATTGCATTGTAACAGAGTCAGTAGTAATTCAAAAAAATGTCAAGTATATGTAGTGAACTATTGACAATTATATGCATTTCTTGCAAGAATGAAGTGTGTGGATACACAACAAACGAAACGTTAATAGGCGTAAATGGGAGAGAAGATTAGAGGAGCATACTTTCCAGCAACGAAGGGAACAGAGCGGGATTTGGGTGGGAGGTCACGAACTTTGGACGCGAATTATCATTTTTCGCGTCCAAAGTTGAAGAACTTTGGACGCGAATAATCATTTTGCGCGTCCAAAGCTACTTTGGACGCTGATTGTTTATACAATCAGCGTCCCCGCCATCTGCGTCCCAGCTACTCTGGACGCGAATTAGCCTTAACTTGGACGCGAATGACTGTTTCTGTACTAGTGTATAACTTTCATAACACCTTCCCCACCTTGGATCTCTGCAAACTGATAATTAACATACATTTAACATTAATATTATTCATATTTTTTCACCATTTTAATTGGCAGAATAAATCATAGAAAAAGAAGGAATTATATTCTTACAGCAATGCAGGGAGCAAAAACATAAGGAATGCCTGTAGCTCTAGCCTCAAGAGCTGTTGCTGCCCCAATTCTCTTCACTAGATCTGCATCTCTGCAATATATTAGGTATGGGGTTAGTGCTATCATTCCTAGCCCTAATTTTTTTTTTTTTATTTTTAGTACTACAAAATCACTTCATATCATATTTCGATATTTGAATCAAATGTCCCTCTAAGAATAGAGAAATAATAAACAACACAGAAAAATAAAAGAGATGAAAATATAGTGCATAGTATACACATGAAGAAAATCTCTGGTTTAGCGCTATATGCAGGCATGTTACAATACTTTCTTAGCTAATCATCCCTACACAGAGGCTCTAAGTTAATATGGAATACCAAATCTGCATGGAGTAATTGGTCCTTCTTACTCATCAAGTTGGATTTTAATCATTTGATTTCAAGTGCCAAGATTGTGGCTTGCTTAATTATCATAGTGTTATTTTTATTTGATTCATCATCTATAAAGATAAAAATGAATTGTAAATCGTAAAAGTTAAAAACAATCAACATTATATGTTACACATGGCTAAGTCTATTATTAAGAAATTATACTATTTTATGAATATTTCCCAGAGATTACACTTGTTTATCTTTTTTCTGAATTATAACATGCATTATCTACAAGACCCATGCAAATTTGTTTTGTCTCTTTCCTTACTCTATTCATTTACTAAAGCGATTCAAGACATGTAGTGTTTAACAAAGAGCATGAATCAACAACCTAACAGCTTACTTAGTGATGTAAAAGTGGACAATTATGATTAAGATTCAACATTATTCCATTTCTTTTATCATGATATATAGATGAATATTCATACTTATATATATGGTATTTATAGATATACTGCTTTGTATATATAGTGGTATATATTTACTGCTGTATATATATATCTTCTCTCACCACACACACACACACACACACACACACACACAACACAAGTATATATATATAATATAATATATAATATATATATTATAATACGTATATGATATATTATATATAATATAGTATATATTATATACTTATATATATAATACAAAAGCAGTAAACACCCAAATATATATACAAAGCAGTAAAAACTCAAATATATATAAATCATAACAGTAAATATATATCAGCTATATATATACAAACCAGTAAACACCATAAGTATACTTTATCAAGCAGTTATATATATATATATTTATATTTATATATATATATAATATCTTATGGTTAATATATCAATATATATACACAACAGTAATAAACACACAAATATATAATACAACGCAGTAAAATACCAGAATATAATACAACCATAAGCAGTAAATAACATCACACAGTATTATATACACGCATGGTGTAAACTACAATAAATAATAAATTTAATAATACACAAAAAAAAAAAAAAAAAAAAAAAAAAAGACTTCAGAAAGGAAACTAACCTCGTCTCGTCCGTTCCTCGCCGCCCGTCGCCTTATGCCGTAGCCCGTTGCGCCCGCCGTAGCACGTCCGCCTCACGTATCACGTCACCGCCTCGTCGTAGCACTTTGCCGCAAATGGCAGAGTCTGAAGCCGAGGAGTTAGAGATGGGCTGAGAGTCTGAAGCCGAGAGGTTAGAGATGCAGCTGAGTCTGAAGCCGAGAGACTTAGAGAATTAGGAATTTTTATTTTTAGGATGAGTATTGGATTTTAGTAATTAAAAATATGATTTAGATTTTAGGATTTAGTTTGTAGTAAATAAAATAGGATTTAGCCTTTCAAAATATATATATATATACATAGATAGGTTAATTATATATTATATATTATGTAGTTTTTAATGAATTATAATACATAACTTCTAAAAATAATTATGAAAAATGATTATTAATTATTTTTTACATTGTAATGATAAAAAATCTTCTTATATTTAAATACTCACGGTACAATGTTAATTCGTATCTCTAGGAGTGTGTACAATTCGGTGAAATATGTAACATAATCGAACAAAAAATTTAATAATAAATTTTAAAAGTAAAATATTTCAGTTCGGTCAATTGAAAAGATTTTTTAAAATTTTAATATTCAATAGTTAAAAACTAAATTAACATATTTTTCAATTGTGTATTATTATTAGTGGTGCAGGTAGAATCCATTAAAAATAGGTCAGTCTAATAGTTTAATCTGACTCCACGTTATTCTATATATTAACAAAAATAAAAATTTAATTCAACCTCTTTTTTGTCCTACTATAGTACATAAAAATCTTAATAAAGAGAGAAGCAATCAAACTTAATTTAAAAGTTTTATTTCTAATGTTTAAATACAAAATTATCACCAAAATTTCGATGTCAATCTTCTAATTTATCTTTCAAATTACAATGATGACAAACTTATGAAATAAAACAATAATAAGAATAATAAATTTTGACAAATAAATATAAAATAAAAATAATATTTTCGATATAATTCAAATGAGTATTTTAAAAAATTGATTAACAATTATTCATATTAATTGTGAACCAAATCAACAAAACTATTAATAGTATAAATAATCAAAATTGACTGATAAGTCTAAACTTTTTTACTACAACATGAACTTCAATTCATCATTAATTGTAAAACCAACATTGTCTATGTAAATATTCTATGATCTTGAGTTAAACAATTATTTACACGAATGTTCGAAAACAAAGATTAGCATGAAACATAAGACTCATTATTTATATAACATTTTTATTTTTTTTGTGTAAGGATACAACTTATTTAAAAATTGTTAAGCTAACTACGAGTTTGAGAATTCCATGTACATTTCTTGTTAACCGACTTCAGGACTTCAATTTCGCATAGAAGTTTTAATACATTAAAGTGTTGCTCATCAGGGCGGAGCCAAAGAGGGTAGCTGCCCCCCCACCCCACCCCCCCCTCCAGCTCCAAAATATTTTTGTAGTGTATATATGTAATATATAATCATTGTTAGCTAGTATCAGTAAGAATAAATTAAAACTGATGAATTCAACAAGGTTGATTAGAGAGTCGGGGGGGTGTTTTAGCACATGTTAAGGTATATCTATGATAAAGGATTATGCTTCAATCTTAGCGATTAACATAGTTTCATAGTTGCTTCAAATAGTTTTTAAAAAAAAAAACATTGAAATCCGTCCCTCTCTCGTTCCACTCAAACGGATTTCGCCGTACTAGTTGCTATCATTAGGGTATAAAAATTATCCCAATGAGCAAGACCAATTATATCAACATTTATATTAAGTGTACCAACCAACATTAGTACTTTGAGATTGTACTAACTTCATATTACCAATAATAATTTAATACTTAAAGATCAATGATAATTAAATTTTCTTTATAAATTTAAATTTTACTCTTATTATAAATGCTTTACAAAATTTCATTAATTTGGCGAATTCCTTTTAAAAAAAAAAAAAAAAAAAAAAAAAAAAAAAAAATAAAAAAAACGAAACTTTCAATTGAATATTTATTCAGCAAAATTAAAAATAATCTAAAAATAAACAATAATTTTCATTATACTTATAAAATTCTCAAAATACTTACTAGAATATATGGTCCTCGTTTATGTGACATGACATTGTAGGAAAGAGGAGCGTCATGTCGGCCATAACGGATTCCATCGCCATAGTAGCGATTAGACATATAGAGGCGTCGAATATCTGTCGCCAAGTGTCAATATTGCGACGAATTTATTTTTCATCATGTTCTATAGCAAATAACTATTACTTAAAAAAATTATTACGACGATGAACGGAGATGAAACGCGGCCGGTCATTCGGCACCTAGATGCAACTCCACACAATCCCAAGCCAAACCCGTCGCCAGTTCCGGCAAGCGGAAAAGATCATCAACGCTAGCTCCGAAGAGCCTCCTTAGCTTTGCAGATGACGAAGAGTCCGAAGATTCGCCTTTCACTCGCCCTTCTAGACCCTCTCCTCACAAGCTGTCCTCAGTAAAAGGGAGAAGTGGCGTAGCGCCTTCTCTCCCCTCCAATGTGCAGCCCCAAGCTGGTACCTACACCAAAGAAGCTCTCCTTGAGCTCCAGAAGAACACCAAAACCCTAGCTTCTGGTTCCCGCCCTACTCAGCCCGAGTCAATGGAGCCTGTAATTGTATTGAAGATGGAAAAGGGACGTGATAGTGAAGATGATGAAGCGAGGGCAACTGATGATATTGGGCCAGAGATACCAGACCAGGCAATGATAGATGTCATAAGAGCGAAGCGGCAGAGACTCAGGCAAGATGACTATATTGTATTAGATGGAGGAAGTAATCATGGGGAAGCTGATGGTTTGAGTGATGAGGATGAGCCAGAGTTTCAATGGAGAATTGGTTCTTTTGGGGAAAAAATTGATAGTGGAAAGAGGGGAGTCTTTGAGAATTATGAGGATAAGGCAGTGCAGAAGGATGTTGGAGATGATAGTGTGTATGATGAGGATAAAATGTGGGAAGAAGAGCAGGTGAGGACGAGGATAAAGTTTGGATTTTCACAGCAAGCTGAGCTTGCCAAGAAGTTTTTCATGAGAATGTGTGTAGGCTTAAGGAATCTTATGGCCGGACTGTGGCATCCTTATCCAAGACTGAAGAAAATTTGGCTTTTTCATTGTCAAATGTCACTACTTTTGGAAAATTCTTTAGCTGCTGGTGAAAAGTACATCTTTATGCAAAACCCTCATGTTATATGTTCATGATGAACTAGAAGACCAGATTGGAGCTTTTCGAAGTGGGATCCATTGCATGAAGATGCAAATTTCAGGGATATGAAATGGTATGCCTTCCTCAACACGATCATGGAGGTTAATTATACATTTATACTGAAGCCTTTTTCAGGTGGTCTTTCTAGTATAAAACTTGTTATGCAACTTATAAAACTATACAGCACAAGGCAGGCATGTTGGAAGTAGGATCAATAGGTGTAATCAACAGGTTGGAAAAAGAATAATGATCATTGAATTTTATATACTTTATTCTAATAGCAGAGATCTATGATCTTTACCAAAGGTTTTTTATGTAGTAATTATAAAATGCCAAAATGTCTGCACTACAAATTAATTATGAAACTGGCAATGCTTTCTTGTTACTAGTTACATCAGGGTCAAAATTTCTTAGAACTTTTCGTTGAAGTTTGTCCTCATTGAAGATATTTCTTGCTAGATATATTATGTGGTGATTGAATTGTCGATGTATCTATTGATTTATAGCTTTTGTGGGGTTACAATAATTATTGTAGCAATTCCTAGCCTTGTATCTATTGATCTATTGATTTATAGCTTGTTGAACAGCTTGCAATTCCTATCCTTCAAAATCATTTAGCACACTATTGGGACTGCTTAGCATCGAGAAACAAAATATGCTGTCTCTGCCATTAACTTGGTGTTTAGATATGTCCCATTGTCTGTTCGGCTCTTGGTGATTGGTAGCTGTTTTGCGTAACCGTCTTGCTGATGCTATGGCTAAGTTGGTGGTATCTTTTTCTTCTCTAGACTAGAAATATTTCTTGACCTGCTAGTTTAACGGTGAAT
Organism: Ipomoea purpurea; assembly: GCA_009835305.1. Lineage (NCBI taxonomy): Eukaryota > Viridiplantae > Streptophyta > Magnoliopsida > Solanales > Convolvulaceae > Ipomoea > Ipomoea purpurea. The sequence goes on from VALG01010173.1 coordinate 16,187, forward strand.
GGTTCTATCTGATTTTATACATACTTTTACAGGTTCCCAAGTGGGATTATTCAATTCTAATTAAGACCCCAGCTGGATTCAAGTTTTGTTTTACAAAGTAGTAAGAAGTACACATTGATGAAACTACACAAGTACGTACATATTATTTTAGCGATTGGAAGAGCCAGGGAAAGCAGGGGGATTAGTCACGTCCCCGATCTTTACTTAGACGAACTGCCAAAATCAACAAGGGGACAGCGATCAAGAGAGTAGAAATCACTTTACATATGCAGTAAGTTTGTAATTTGGTGAAATTACAACAGTCATCAGGAGAGTGCTGATCCACATCCTTGTACACCGATGCAAAATAGAAGTTGGTGGAAGTATCTACCTCAACACTGAGGTTGTTGAAAATATAGGCCACCTTCCTATCTTCACCTAAGAGGTTTTGAATGATCCCATTCTTGCGGAGCAAACTCACGTCTCTATTCGTGTCCAACAAGTGGTCCATCAGCCTCGCATAATCGGTGAAGTATTTGGGGTTTAGTCTGTCGCAGCGCTGCTCCATGGCAATCATGTTTCGGAAGAAATAATTCAGTGAAGTTGTCAACTTTAAAGCAAGGTATGGTCATTACCCCATTACGAAAGGTATATCGAACAAGCTACTGCCACCTCTATATTTCGGTGGTGGAATTTTTCATATTTCTTTGGCATATTGAAGACTTGGCCAGTCTTGTCAAATCTAACTCCAACCTCTTTAAGCTCTGTCGCACTGTTCATATGGTTTAATCTTAGCCACATATTTTCATTCCCTTGTGACTCATTATCCTGGGAAAGGGTTTGGGCATTTCTTGGAAGACAAAGACTGTAGACCACATGGAGTAGATCCATGGGTTGTTGAGGTTTATTGTCATCATAAAAGTTATTATTCGTAAACTTTGGTGCTAAAGAAGCAAAAGCAAACTTCACCAGTCTTATGAAACTAGGAACTTCTTCAGTATCACCAATCATTTTCTTATAAATGGCAGAGAGGACATCAAAAGGGAGTTGATTCTCGAATAGAAGCATGTCTTCGCGAGCTTTTTTCCCATCAACGCTATTGCGAGGATCATCATTGCTGCCTTCCTTGCATTTCAGAACAAACTCAACCACAAAGCAACCATCAAGCACCAACATTTCTATCAACTCTTCATCATTATGGGGGTACATAATTCCAATTTCCTTGTAATAATTTCGGGTATTCTCTATCAATTTCATATCTGGATTCTTAAGGTATTCCCGATACTCTTCTTCTTCAGGTTGTTCTGTTGCCCTTTCGAGAAAAGACTTCATATACATATTCTTGTATTCCTTGTCCTTAACTTGATCAACCTCTATAGAGTACTTAGGCCCGATAGATACCAAAGATGGTTTATAGAAGTTGCGCTTCCAAGGATATTCTTGATAAGCACCTGATATTTCTATTTCCTGCCAGTGAACACTAGCACCATTGATATAGTGAGATAATTAAAAATTGAGAATAGATTCAGAATGCAGACCTTTCCATTATCAATTCCTCTGTTGCTCGTTTGATCATTTAAGTTGCCTATGCCCAAAGTAACCTCATATTGCGCATCCTGCTCCTGTTCATGTAAGTGATATATTATAAGGGGACATACTTCATTAATTGTAGGATTAAGTGCGTATCACTGTACCAAGCATTATAGTTAGCAGTGAATGCGCAACTTTATTTACTTATACTTGCGTAGCAGTCAACATCACGTTTCAATGGCAGGATGCTAGACTCGGATCTTCGAGTCATTGCCAAATAGAAGTGTTTGTTGCGAATTATCTCACATAACCTTAGAAATTGTTGGACTTACATAATTCTGATTTATTATTTATTAATTATTGTTTACTGTTGATTAATTCATTTAAGTTAGTCA
>VALG01010173.1:18415-32232 GCA_009835305.1 Ipomoea purpurea
CCACAGGTTAGTAGGCGATTTTTCTTTGTTGGAACCATTTTCTTTTCTGGTGTTTTGTTAAGTCGTCTTTTTTGTTTTTTTTTTTGTTTTTTTTTTTTGTTTTTTTTTTTCTGCAGGCAAACGTTAATTTCTCAAATATTCCCAAACTGCCCAAACTCAAGGAGTTAGTGCTGAAAATTGGAGCATTTAATGATGAATCTCTTCTTCAGTTCACATCATTGCTGCAACACTCTCCTCGTTTGGAAAGATTTGTCCCAGGTGCGTGTTTCAACTACATATATAACAAGTTATAATTGCGTATCTAATCCTTCGGTTTAAATTTAATGTGAAAGAAAAATTTTTCTGTCACATTGGTTGTTTCCAAGTATAGCCTACTCATCTTTGGATTTGCAAATTTAACATCTGGAATAAATTGAATCTTTCTTGTTAAGAACTCAGTCTTTTTGCTTATTCCATAGCGCCCGTGAGAATAAGAAGCATTTGCACAGGGTAACTAACTGTAGTTACTTCTTAGGGAAGAACATACATTATAATTCTCGAATCATTGTATTCATTAAATTGACATTTATTAACATCTTTGTGGAATGGATTCGTTTATGTACATACTATGTTTATTGTCCCTGGTCTTTTATGTGATAAATGTATCTAGTCTGAGCTCGCCTTTTCTGCAATCCGTTACAAACTTGATCAGTTTTCCTTACTCGGATGCCCTGTGCAGTTGATATGGCGTGGTCCATTGAAGACCAGTAGAAGGATGCTCAAGGGCGAGGCGTTTCTTCTCAAGTTGCTCAAGGTTGTGGAGATTCGCGGGTATTTTGGGCGCCCTAGCGACGATGAAATCGCGATGTACTTCATCCAGAACGCTCCCGCTCTCCAGAAATTGGTGATCGATCCCCGGAACCAGATGCTCTGGCGCTTTCCTCTGCCAGTTCAGGCTGAGGAATCTGCTAGAAGATATGCCCACGAGCAGCTGATGTTAAGTGTTCCACAAGGTGTGGAATTAGTAATTTACTGACCAAATTTGTAGGTTTTTTTTATAGCTTTGTTTGTTGGTGTTAGTCTATAGACTGGTGGTGTTGTTAATTGGTATAGGTTGTTTGTTTAAGGTCTGGTGTACCTTGTACAGAGGCACATAAAGACAGACAGACATAGATACATTAACCTCCAATGACATTAATTGTAACATTATTTACATTGCAGGTGGACAGACATTAGACAAAGATTCTAAAATTGTTTAATAAAAGGGAAAATCAACTATTTGGTCTCTCAAGTAAAAAGGAAAAAAAAAAAAAGTAAGTAGGTCTTGGGGAGTCCGACTTTTATGAGAGAGAATTGGACTTTCCAGAGTCGGTTTTCCTGCTTACATATCCACAATCCATACACAACATTTTGGTATCCATTTTTTTCAGAAGCACTATTCGTGTTTATGATTCAGATATCAGTAACAATGAGTTTGAAGGTTCTTTAAATTCCGTTTTCGGAAATGCAAAGGCCTTGGCGCAGTTGTTTCTAGGTGATAACAAACTCTACGGTGATTTGCCGCCGAAAATTTCTGGAGCTCCGGCCTTGGTTTCAATCGACTTTGAGCAACAATCAATTCTCAGTGAAATTCCGACGACAATTGGAGATCTTAAAAAAGCTCGATAACCTTATTTATCAAACAACAACTTCTTCGGTTCAATTTCAGATTCATTAGGCTCTTGCGTCTCCCTAAGCGACATAAACATAGCTAAGAATTCTCTCACCGGAAAAATCCCAGTGCGTCGAGGCGTATAATGACAGCTTCATGGGAAACAACGGTCTTTGCAGTGAAATCCTCATTTCAAATAGCTTGTTTCTCTACTTAAAGAAGAAGAGTGTTGAGAACGAATATCGTGAGCGGTCCTTGAAGGAAGACTCTTGGAAAATGAAATCTTTCTACTTACTGAGTTCACGGAAGACGAAATCCTCAACGGGATCAAGCAAGAGAATCTGATCGGAAAAGGCGGCTCCGCAGCGTGTACAGAGTGGTCCTCAGAACCGGCAAAGAATTGGAGGTGAAACATATCTAGAACTCTGGCGCGGCTGACGACAGCAAGTTTATACAGGGGTGCTTTTCCAACGAGGAACGTTTTTCATATTGGATTCCAATTCGGAACAGATTTTGAATTTAGGCAAAACATGGAATAACACCTTTCAATTTTCATTTTTATCTCAAGCCATAAAAATGATTTTTGTTTGTCTTGTTATTGTTTAAAAAAAGTCAAAGTCTTTTTTTTTTCCGTGTGATATTTGTGATATATAATGATTTTGTGTTGATTTACCAATGATTAATGATAATGTAACAATGATTACTAATTATTGTTTATGAAAAATTATAGTTGAAGATTTTTTTATATTCATTATTCATACACGAAAATTATTCTCATTAACTCAGTTAAGCGGTGAATTTCGCCGTACTCATTGTCATAAATACGATATGTGAATGACCACGGATAAATCTTCTCAACGTTACACGATATAGCAATAGGTAGGATATTTCGTTGTACACAGACTAATTAAATGTAAAATATTAAAGAATTGTGACTGTATTATTTCTTTTTGGTAGACGATTGTCTTTTCAAAATTTGTTTCAAAAATTTAATAAACCGTGGTGTCTATTCTCAAAGATTTAACAAATCTGTAGTTATAGTGTATCCAAAGATATATCGCATATAAAGATGTGTTCAAAGGTTTTGTGCGAAAAGCTGACCCATAACACAGTTCAGGCTGCAAGATTCCATACTCTGCACACACGGTATTGAATTCAATTTTCTGTTCAACATAACAAGTCATTTGAAATGCTTTGTTATACTTTGAAAATAAAGTTCCCACATAACCAAGTCATTTTAAAATGCCTTTTTACATACTTGCATATTTTTTTTGTTCTCTTTTTTATAATTTTTTCATTATCGAAATGATTCTTAAATTTTTTTTCAGGTTTCTAGAATATAAGAAATAAATATTCACACCGAGAGTATCAAAATTTTAAAAAATTACAACTCCTTTCATTATTCTCATTCAAACTCCAATCTTTTTCTTATATGATATATTATAAATATAAATATATTAAATAATACATTTTTTAATTGATCAATACTTTATGTAAATACGTATACAAAAATAATGTATACAAACATTAGATCCATATGGAATATATACAAAAGTATGAGAACATATCTGAGGAAATTGTGTATTCTGAGGTTCCCCGAGCTAATGTGTCATTTATCAGCTGCTCTACTACGAAGTTCTCGGTGTTAGCGTCGCTTCTGTTTGAGACCACATTAAGAGTAAATGTGAGGACCAGGTTGAAAATTTCTCATTCTAAAAAGACCTTGTTGGGGAAGCCGTCCTACTGGCCGTAAGCGAATTAAGAGTGATTCCTTTCATCAATCAATATTGCATACAACATGCCATCTGGCAATGAAGTACCCAATACTTTGTCTTGAATCATCGCAGCCCGAAAGGTGACAGTTGTCTCACGATGGTGGTCACCGGTTGGCGTAATGACAACAATGCATCTGAATCCTTTAATAATTCTTTAAAGGTTGTCGAATAATGCTTACCAGGACGCAATTAGCAACGCCTTACTTTCAACAAGAGTCGCTATGTTTGACCGACAACTTACCGTGGGCCACAAGGATGCAAGATGTTGGTTTTCGTTGGCACCAATTATTGGGGTACAAAAAAAGTAAAAACAACAGGCGAACAATGCAAACCTTCAAAGCATTTAATGACACCATTTTGGTTTGTATGCCGTTGGCTCTTGCCACAGGAAACGATCTCCCAGTTCAGCCAAATTTCGAATTCACTACAGAACTCATACGTGTAAATGAGAAGGTGAAGAGTTATGGTTACCAATTCCAATTCATTGCAGGTGTAAGTATCGTAGGGAAATCACGTATACTCGGTCAATGTTCTAATGTGACATCTATCGATTAACTACATAAAGGTGCTTTAATGTTATATTTCTTTCACTTAGACACAAATATCCAGTGGATAATTCCGTTATCATGTCTATCCACCACTTTCTGCGAGGCGGTCACTACTCATCCAGGACAACTGAATAAATAAGTCGCTTTCAAATTGAAATGGACTTCGAACTTCTACTGGCGATAGGAGATGTAAATACTTAGTCAAGCCGAACACATACTCCTCAGAATGTCCAACTTTGTATAACCAATAGGATCTAAGTTTTTATAATATTTTTTAATCAGATTTACATAAATATTCCAAAAAATTTTTCCAAACTCTCTTCAATATAAACATGATGAGCTTAATTATACGCCTTCTTTTATCGTCCTAGGTAGAAGTTGCCGAATCCATTTCATTGGGAAAGCACGTATTTTTCGTTGTCCTGGATGAAGTAGGACGCTCGCAGAAAGTGGTGAAGACATGTCAAAGGAATTATCCACTGGATATTTGTGTCTAGTGGAAAGAAATTACATTAATAGCACCTTTTGTAGTTATCGATAGAGTACACATTAGACATGAACGAGTCATAGTGTTCCCTACGATACTTACACAACTGCAATGACATGTGGACATGGTAATCCATCACTCTTCCACCTTCCTCATTTACACGTATGGTTCTGTAAGTGAACTTCGACATTTGGTGCTGAAACTTGGGAGACGTTTCCTGTGGCAAGAGCAACGGCATACAAACCAATGGTGTCATTAAATGTTTGAATGGTTGCATTGTTCGCCTGTTGTTCTTTACTTTGTACCCCAATAATTGGTGGCCAACGCAAACCAACATCTTGCATCCTTTGGCCCACGGTACGTCTGTCGGCAAACATAGCGACTAACTTGTTGAAAGTAAGCGTTGCTATTGCCGTCACTGGTAGCATTATTCGACAACCCTTTAAAGAATTATTAAAGGATTCAGATGCATTTGTTGTCATTACGCCAAACCGGTGACCACCATCGTGAGACAATGTCCACGCTTCGGGCTGGATTTCAGACAAATAATTGTACTCATCTGGCCAGTGATGTTGTATGCTTTGCATTGATGAAAGGAATCACTTTTTGCTAACGGCAGTACCGGCTTCCCACACAAGGTCTTTTAGATGAGAATTTTTCAACCTGGTCATCACATTACTTCTAATGTGTCTCAAACAGAAGCGACGCTTCACCCGAGAACTTCGTAGTTGAGGCAAGCTGATAAATGCCACATCTATCTCGGGATGTTTATCCGAAATGATGCAAACTGAAGGAATTCCGAAAAAGACATGCATTGCAAGCAGATTGAGAAACCAAGTCCAGTTGTCTTCGTTTTCAGAATCAACAATGGAGTACGCCAGCGGGTATATTTCCCTATTAGCGTTCCTTCCCACCCTAATAGGAGATGACCTTTATACTTGCCGTAAAGGTGTGTACCGTCAACACTAATAACAGGTACGCAAAATTGTAATAATTTCACAACCCGCATGTTATGTTTACGGTTGCAACGAACTTATTATGTATACCATAATTGATAATATGTACAAGAACGAGGTTATTAGTGTAATATAGAAGTCCCAATAATATAATATCGGCGTCCGAATGAAAAATAAAATCAAACATAAATGTAACAAGGATTTTTGAAATCCTTGTTATGTATTTATGAATAATGTAAAAAGGATTTTGGAACTCCTTGTTATGTATATAAGATTTTGAAATCCTTTTTACGAAAATAATTGTACCAGTGTTTTCCCTCTTTAATCTATACATACATGTTATTTTGAAATGTTACAAATTCGTACATAGCATCATATTGAACGTGTTATGATATTTAGTGAGATCCATGTTATGAAATGCCATGTACGAATTTTTATAATCTTATTAAACATTAAGTTTAACGTAAGATATCATATAAAGTTCTTGAAAATGTATTTTCTAATTCTGAATTTTTTTTTTTTATTGTAGTTCGTGTTCACTCCTTACAATTCAGTCATGCACATTTTGCCCAATTATTGCAAGGATGAGCAACAAATCTCGATCGCAAAATTAAAGTACCACTCATCTTTTCCTTTATTGTTGAGCATTACTTTCTTGACCGCTTCTGTAGACAATTTGGTGGGTTTCAACACGTGCCTGCGCTAGTAAAATACTATGCTGACTTGCACACTGTCGACGGACGGTCATCGAGGAAAGTAATAGATTGGGCAAACAAACACTTAAATTATTAGTCGCATGGTATGAATGGGAACAGAATCTCATCGAACTCCAAGTGCCGGCTGGTCAAGGAACTTTGAGCGATGCATACATATGTTGGTACCAACAATATGGCCGTCGTCAAATCGGTAATCCTGCACATATATAACATCAGGGTTATCAAGAGCAGTCCAGCGTGTATGCTGCAATGGTTAGTATGTTTTTTTTTTTTTTTTTTTTTTTTTTTCTAAATTCATACATTTATGCTTAGAGTAAAAGACATTTTTGGATCTAGACTTACAGTGGCACAGACAATTTTGGTCCTTTATAAAAAAATCAGACAATTTGTGGACACTCTTTGTAACGAAGACAATTTTAGTTCTCTGTCTACATTTTTGTTAGTTTACCGTCAAATAAGGGCATTTCTGTCAATTCAACAAAATCACCCTAATTTTTTCCAATCCAGTTATGTTTGTTACGATTAGATTTCTTCCCCAAACTCAATCCTATTTTCTTCGCCAAGTTTTTTTGGGTGGCGGAGGCAGGACGAGAGTGGTGGCAGGCTGGCAGCGGCGACCGTCGCAGAGTTGTTCATCCAGAGGAGGGGGTGATAAGGGTGGAGAGAGGCAATCGGCTGGCCGTGTGATCATACGCTCGATCGGTTAACCTAATACGCTTATGTCTTCTCTCTCTCCGCCACTCTGATTGCGGTTAACCTAATACGCTCGATCGGAGAACTATCGTGCTGCTCTGCCAGAGCTTGGAACTCCCCGTGAAATCCCCACCACCTATCAAACTCTCCATCCACTCATCCGAGTCGAACTCGCCCCTGGCGCAGCACCTAAATCAGTAAACAGAAACTCCAGTTCGGCGTGCGTGCTACTTTGATTGCGTTTCTGTTGATTGTGGGATGGGATTTTGGGTTGTGAATGGAATGGCTTTGTTAGTGTGATTCTTTTAAATTATAGTTTTTTTTTTTTTTCAATTCCTTGATTTTTATTGTCTTTGTTGGGGTTGATTTAGGTGAAAGCAGATTTCCACACTACTAGATGAATTCCATGTTGTTGAGGCATCCTTATATATGTGCTCGTAAATCTTTGATTTACTTGATGTTGAACGTTGGCAAAGTTTTCAAGTGATTAAAGTCATCATTTAGTAGCTAGGGTTCTATTCTACTTTATAGTTTCTGCTTTGATGGAATTATTCTTTGGTTTGGCAGGCATTCACGCAAGAAGGAGATAACATAAAATGACGCAAATACCCCCCCTCAAACGGTCATCTAACAGAAATATTGACGGAGGACTATAATTGTCCTCGTCACAATAAGTGTGTCCATAAATTGTCTGATTTTTTTATAAAGAACTAAAAATTGTCTATGCCGACTATAAGTCTAGGACCAAAAATGTATTTACTCTTATGCTTATTATGTTATGAATTTTATGTGTTTTATATTTTATTGACATAGATTTATTGTGGTGCAGATGAATGGGTATTAGAGGGGGACGCTCCCTTGATAATGATGAATCCCGATGAGGTGCTGTTTCAAAATTTTCGTGAAATGACCGAAAGATGCGAGGAGCTCATAGCGGCATCCCATTTTCATTTTTTTGGAATTTTGTCTCTGCCTGAGTTTATAAACAATGCCCCTAACCCAGATGAACCGATTCGGATCGGTCGTCTTGAGAGGACACAAAGGCGGAGGGGGAGGGGAGGGTGCGTGGTGTCATAGTGACGACGTGGAATGCAACCTCCTGGTAATACAGGGGCACTTGTTGGTTTACAAGAAGATGATGATGTTAGGGATGAGGAAAGAGAAATGAGGGTACGGACAATGAGTTAGCGAGGGACAATCTATTGCCCCGTGTTATGAGTAGTCGTTTTTTTGGCGCATTTGCATGCCCTTCTAAGTAGTTCGGAACGTGACCTTCAAACGACTAATATTGCATATAGTTGCGAAGGTACTACTAGCCAGTCAAATTCCATCATCGTATTCCCAATTAGGGGAGTACTCACCATACACATAGTATGAGAATAATACATTCGCTGAACTGTCATTCCAGTATCAGAGTTTTACTACCCCGGCGATTGCTGTGTACGATCCGCACAAATAGGGGTCATCTTATCAACATGCGCCATCCTCAAATTCAAAATTATGAACCTCGTCCCACGTACAACGTAATGTCATCTGACCACCCAATAATGCAACTTCAAAGGGGAGAGCCCTCGAGTCAAGGTGATAACCAAAGATCGACAAAATCAGACATGGTCAATCGATCAACAAGGAAATGGAGCCGGCCAACCGATGTCGCTGGGAACTGGCTTCACACATTATTTTTTCTTATCTCTGGTTACTTATAACATTATACCAATTAACTTTAGTTATATTGTAGGAATTTTTATCTTTAACATATTAAATCATTCACTTGCATTTTTTTGGGCCATTTAATATCATGGACTGATAAACATAATCCAAACATGGTATAGATTGAGTTTTAGTGAGGTATAGTCTTGATGTATACAATATCATAATTTTCTTGGTGCTAATTTTTTTTAAATAGTCATCAAGTCATTATTGAATATTATATTATATATATATAAATATATCATTACTAATACAAACTAACAATTACATTATATATATTATTGTTACATTATCCATAATCATTGGATAAAATTCACCAAGATCATGTATATATCACATATATATTATTTAAAAAAAAGACTTGCTTTATTAAATAATAAAAAGCAACAAAAATCCATTTCATGGCTTGGAGTTAAAAAGGAAAATTGATATATGTTTTTCTTTGTTTTGCCTAAATTTCTGTTCGAATTTGAATCCAATATGAAAAACGTTTCTCTCCTCGGGATAATGACTCAGTTTACAGTCTACTAATATTTTCTTCACCGTTTGAGGAATGTACATATACGCTGGGTATTAAGAAGAAGACTAAAGTCAAGAAATGACTAAATTAACCCATGGCAAATCGGAGCTACTCGTCAGGTTATTGACGGACTACAGCCTAAGGGACTAAATCACCTAAAAACAGTTATTTTTTGGAGACCAAATCAATGAATAAGTGATTGAGGGACTATATATATATATTGACATTTCGCTAATAATTGAGGGACCAAATCGTTGATTTTCCCTTAATAAAAACAATAAGTTGGGTAGGGGGTGATGGGTTTTGAGAAATGTGCAACTTCTGTGCACTTTCTTGACTATTATGAGGTGTTTGGTTAGGATAGAATTGCAATTCCTTCCAATCATGGGAATTTAAATTCCTAGGGTCGAGTCCCATAGGAATTATGTGGAATTGTAATTCTATTTGATAAATTACGCTTTTATCCTTATTATTATTATTGTTGTTGTTGTTGTTGTTGTTGTGTGTTGTTATTATATATAAGGACAGGGCATAATTGTAACAAATAACAAGGAAAATAAGCTTAAATGCAAGGTGAAAACATTAACATTTAGAATTTTATCAACTCCCCCACACTTAAACCTTTGTTTGTGCTCAAGCAAAAATAAGAACTAAATCACTAAAATAGCACCGAAGTTGGTCAGACTCCCACTTTGCACAACTTATCAAACCACAATCCAACTTGACAAAACACAACTTATTTCAAGATCATCTTAGCATTCCACCCAAGTTCCATTCTCAAGCCAATAACCAAGCACAAAAAATTATTATTAGAACGTGAGAATCAAGTGTGCGTGAATACAAAGTTGAGATTATGCAAAACTTGGCTTTGAATGAGATTCCATAGGCTTGCCCTTCATACTCCCACTAGTTCAACTCTAGGGTTGAATGCTAAGATCAAGTAGGACTTTTATTTAGGCTTGTAATGGGGCTAACGGTGAATGGTTGACAAAGTAGGGGTAAGAAAATCAAACATAAGAGAGAACTTCACACTTATTCACAATTGAGATTGGAAGAGATATGACATCAAAGAACTAAGAAGCAACTAACAACTAAACACAAAACAACACTCTAAAAGTAGTGGAGGTTGGAGAACAATTTTCAAAGCAAACTGTAACCAACTTTAATTGAACTTCTTCTTTTTCATTTCTTCATTCTCTTTTCAATATTTTCATGAATTTTTTTTCAATTTCTCATATCATTTTTTTTTTCAAATTAACAAAGAAACTTTTCAATAAATCAAACCATCTTAGATAACATTATAGAGAGTGTTACGTTGCTAACAAAACAAGCTCCAAAAAGAAAAGAATCACTTCCAAGAAAAAGAACAAGTGCACTATTCTCTCAAGGGTGGAGGGAAACATTTTGGCTAAGGTTTAAGGTTAAATGACAAGGGTTAACACATGAAAAAACAAACACAAAGGGTGGAGGGAAACATTTGGCTAGGTTTAAGGGTTAAATGAGCAAGGGTTAGACACATGAAAAAACAAACACAAAGGGGATTTGTGATTACCAAACCATTACGAGAATTTTAATAACAAACCAAACTTGTGTATTTTTTGGTGGTTATTATTTATTTATTTATTGTGGTGTGTTTCCCTTTATACTTTGGTTGATATTCTGAAAATTTATTATTCTATATATATCTGCCGCACCTAAGGACCAACGGTCCATACATTTAATAATGTACCTTTCTTTTTGACCTAGAGTCATCCCGTGTAATAAGTGGTTTTCGCCAACACGTTTTAATACTAACTTTCAAATGGACCATGTTGGTTAATCCTTCGACTTATTCAATCAATTTAACCATTCGGTTAGTATTCACCAAGTTAAACCACCTATGTGAGTCCTTCAATATAATGTTTCGGGGAAAATTTAATAACCAGGGGATGGTATCTCTCAATATGAAAGACTATGAATAGTTAAATTTAATTTAGTTATATAAGTGACCATTTGTGGTCAACCTGGACTAAGAAATTGTTTATTAAGTTTGAGATATTCGAAGGAACCACATATGTCATATGACGTTATATATATTCTACGTAGGCTATGTATGTATATATATATACATATATGACACACACATATATATATACTATATATATATATATATACATAATATACCATATATTATCATAGTATATATATATATATATATATATATAAGTATCATTAGAAAAAGGTGCTAAAACATGAAACCAAACTTATATCTACGAAGGGACCTTTTTAAGATGTGAGTTTAAACTCTATAATATATAATATATATATATATTATATATATATATATATATAATTTAGTATAATATAATAATATATATTACTATATTATATAGTAGTATAGTTAAACAGCACACAACACAAACACGCACAGAGAGATTAGAGAGAGAGAGAGAGAGAGGAGATGAGAGAGAGATGAGAGAGAGTAGAGATAAGAGATAAGAGAGATGATGAGAAGAGAATTACATTAAGGTATAAAGCAGGTATATATTAAAATATTAAATTGATGTGGCATATTTCAGGAATTCGTTGGATTTTGGGTATCTAAGGTGGTGATTAGTTTTTATGAATGTGTGTTGCCTATATATTTAATTTCGCTCTGAATGTTAGCACACTCGGTCCGTTTAATATTCATAACAATTGTTTCATTCAATTAATTTAATGTTGCCTACGAAAACTAAATCTCAGATTATGTTCTAATGTGCCCAGTCACAGTTTAAGTGCGTACGCCTATGCCCAAATTTGGTGGTAGCATGCGAGCTACACATGCATTTGACTGATTGATTGTATTTTTTCCTCCGCCATTGATGTGCGTTGCGGTTGTTGCGTCATGTAAGTTATCCACAGTAGTGTGAATGGACTTTGGATAGATATGATGCAATGTTGCAATATCTGTCTTCGCTTCCACTTACGCATTGTGATTGGGTGTATGGCATCAAGCACATATTTAGTGGGTTTAGCAAACCCCTTTCATCTCTACAATAACTTAATCCGATGGAGTTTGCTATGAGACCGTCGCATTTAGGCGTTGTGCCGGTTGCACGGTACTTGTATCTTGTCTCCGATTGTTTGTATGTTGTTTAACACGATGGCTCTGTATGGAATGTTATAAAGATAATTTAAAGTGATTTATGTCATATCATCAACCATTATCCTATTCCACAGTATCCACCTACCCCAGCCCCTACCACCTATAGCAGCTTTTTTTCCCACTTCTTAAAGCATATATACATACATACATTATCAATCAATATGCATAAGCATACTAATCACATGACATACATACATAAACATTATTACTATTATTAGATATAGTTGATAATGATAGTTATTAGATTTAGGGTTTTATTAATATAAGTATAACTGTGGGATGCGAAGACCATATTTGAATTAAGCATAGTACTATTAGCCCAAGGAAAAACAGATATAAGTCATAATTTAATACTGTGTTGAACGAGAGTAAATATGAGCTCTACAAGAAGATATAAGATTTTATAATACTAAATTAGTTAGAGCCATTACCCACTATCCCCAATGCCAAGTCTGGTATTTGCATTGTATCGAGCGTTAAGCCGTCATTGCTATGAGTGTTATATTATTTTATACTATATATACGTAATATATTATATACTTATATATACATAATATATATATATACCTAATGAGTTAAATGTCATCTCAGGTCCTCCGGAGTATAGTGGTTTTGCACGTTTAAGTCTAAACCTTTCAATTGACCATTTGTGATCCTTCCCCGACTTTCAAATTTAACCATTCGTGGTCCAAGTTAACCCACCCTATGGTCACTTCAAGTTTCGAAATTTAAACTCAGCGAGTGGTCGCTCATGAAAGGACGCTATGGATAGTTAAAATTTTAATAGTTGAAGGAGCCATGTGTGGTTCCACCCTGGACGATAAGACTGGTTAAGTTTGAAATTGAAGGACCAGCATATGATCAAAATTAAAAGTTCTGAGCGACTAAACATGGAAAAAGCCACTATAACTCCCGGAGGAGCCTTAAGATGGTATTAACTCATATAATATATATATATATATATATACTAGTAGCGCTATATAGTAGACTACCTACCTATCACTATATACTATATACTAGTATATAATATACTATAATACTATATATATAGTAAATATATGATTATTTTCAAATACAAACGCCTTAATATACAATTGTGTGGCATGTATTAATGTTAATGTGTGCACGAACTAATCTCAGATATTGTTGGCAATGTGCCCAGTGTGCATGTAAGTATGTTAATGTGTGCACGGGTTTTGATGGATGGTTGTGATTTTTTCCTCCTATGCGTTGTGTGCATGTAAGTATGTTAATGTGTGCATGAGCTTTGATAGATGGTTGTAATTTTTCCTCCTACGCATTGTGTGTATGTAAGTATGTTAGTGTTTGCAAGAGCTAATCCCAGAAATTGCTGGCAGTGCCCCCGTGTACATGTATGTATGTTAATGTGTGCACGTGCTCAAATTTAAATTTTAAGGGGGCTTGTATTTGAATGCAACCCTCTCTCCGTCCCACCCCCCCGCCCCCCCATCTTTCTCTTTATATATATATAATATATATATATATATTTATAGCAGTATAGTATGTAAATATCTTAGGGTTTATTTATAATAGGGCTGTGGGACTGCGAGACCATTGAATTAGCAATAGTACTCTAACCCAAGAAAAAAAAATAATGAGAGTCATATTATATTGTGCTTGGAACGAGGGGGTAA